>JBBPDJ010000008.1:16268270-16441167 GCA_037974625.1 Cucumis cinereus
TGTATATAACAAAATATTACAATATATCTACGATGGACCGTGATAGATTAAGATAGACTACTATATGTGTCTATATGTATCATGATATGCACAGATAGTAGTCTATTGCAGTCTATCACTGATAGGCTGTGATATTTTGTTATATTTATATATATTTTTAGAAGTTTTATCATTTAAAATAATTTTTTATTTAAAAATCTCGATAAAATTATTAATTTAGTATAATTTGAAGAGACAAAAATGGGGCCTAAGTTCTTAATTCACTCCATCGTTGTAGCCTACATGAACATTAAACTCATGAAATTAATGCTAAGGCAGCATTAGATCTAAAGTATTTACATTTGGTCTTTGTCTCAAAATGTTATATCTTTATTTTTAGATTAATTTTTTTTTGAGTCTATATTTCAAAATATAACATTTTTATTGCCGAATTTTGTTTCAATTTGGTCTTCAAGATTTCAAGATTTATAACTTTAATCTTTATTTTTCACTAAATACTTCACTTTTAATGTTTGGTATTATTGTATATTAGATTAATTTAAAATTATTAAATTAGTTCACTTGTTTTTCGTTACTATTAAAATTAACTTTTAAAAAATTACTTCATAATATAAATTAAGGACCAAATAAAAACTCAAACTCAAACTCAATGATACATAAATAATATTGCGACACTTACAAAACGAACATAAATTAAACTCAAATTCAAGAAGAAAAATTTAATAATTTGAAACCTAAAAACTAAATAAAAATTAGATAAATTATAGTACCAAAGTCACATCATGTTTGTTAATGCATCTAAGAGTGAAAATTATCTCTACCGACCAACACATATGCTTTGAAAATTTCTCGAGAGGTCACGTAACATAAGAATGTTCCATTAGAGTTTCTATAATAATAAACAACTCACCGAAAGAAAACATATACATTGTTGGTATAAGTAGTAACTTTCAATTATACGAAGTATTTCTTAACTATGTTTTGATATACTCGGGATCCTTGTCATTTATATAGTCTTAAGCATCAAAGTTTGAAATTCGAACTATAGCATTTTCTTTCCATTTTTGCAACTCTTTTATCTGAAAAGGATGTATCTTCATATAATATTCTTTTCATATTCTTGAATGAGGAGGTTTGGTGGTTGGTTTCTTCTTATGTTCATGATTTGATTAAAAAAGAATATATATTTTTATTGTGATTTTATTATTTGGGTATTTTTTATTTTATTGTTATTATAGGAGAGGGGGCCAATCCTTGATTGAGTAAACCATTCCTTGATGATTGGCAGCAGGAAAAAATAAATTTAAAAAAAAAAAGTAGGTTGCAGAATTTTCTGCAGTGACATTAAAAGTGGGTCATCAATTATTGATCAAAACAATATATATATATTATTCATTTATGAATTATGACCATAATTAAACATAAGAACTGACAATCTCAAAAACTATATATTATATATAATTAATATAAGATCAAAGGAAAGGGAGGGTGTTATAAATTTATAATAAAGTCATTTGCTTCTGTTTCTTCTGGGGTGAGCAGAAACCCCAATGCCATGGAAGGTATCAGGTCAGTCCCATTATTCTTCTTTTTTTTACTGTCAACAATTTTACCCTTCGATTTTACCATAAGATGTTAGGACGAATAAGGTAATATTGGAGCTGTTAAGGTCGTGTTTGGAGGGTAGCGTCGTAAAATATAGTTTCCTGATAATTGTAAAAAGTAGGTTGAGATGGAAAGATTAATAAGTTCTTCGACAGATGTGAAAAGTAAAAAAAAAATGTAAAAATGAGGTTACTTAATAAATATTCATACTACTGAAATTGAGTTATTTTCAACTTAAAAAGTTAGTGGGTGAATCGATCCGTTTAGTTTTTCTTAATCATGTTTGAGTTTTTGGTCGATTGTTCGTCTTTTAAACCGGTTGTAACATATTTTCAGGAAAAAACAGACAACAAACTGGACTTTACAGGAGCTTTAAATAGTTATATGTTTAAGAAGTTAAAAAATCAATCAAAACAAGCTCTAAATGAAATTGAAGTTCAGAAATTATTTTTTAAAAAAGAATACCACATTCTTTGATTTAGGCAAAATTACAAAAACCTCTCCTAAAATATAGTGAAAGTTATAATTACACCATCAAACTTTTAATTGTAAAAATTGCACCCTCAAGCGTGTATTAGTGTTAAAGCACATTCCAAAGTTCAATGAAAACGATTTTGCAAAACAATTTTCCAAACAACTTCCATAGAGAATGGGATAAAACTGGTCTCCAGTATAAATAGTAAACCACATATTATGCATACTTGCGGGTGTATGGGCTAGTTGAAGTACATTTCGACTCATCTCGAGAGGTAACTTACTTGATCTATCGCATTTCATGACCAAAAGATTATTGGTATTAGATAATATGAGATTCCATCTTTAGTATCTCATCTATGATTGTAAAATTCATTGATTTTAACATGTGATATTCTCAACAAGCCCATAAAAAACAGTACCTCTTACGAATTCACCATTCTTGATTAGATTCTCATTTCTTTTTGTTGGCTTTTATGAACTCGCACTCTATTGGATAGCATATGTTTCATCTCAAAAATCAATTGACGATGATAAAAGTAGTTTATCTATCTTATAAAGTGTGTAAGGTCACTTGATTTTTCCGACGTCGGATTCTTTCGGAATGGGTTTCTAATTCTGAACTCATTTCCTATAAATTCTTTTCTTTTCTTTTCTTTTTTTCCATTATCAGGCCAATTTGCAGTGGTTTTATTCTAAACATTATTCTTAGAAGGAGGAAATAATAAATCAATAAATAAAAGAGAACAACAAACAAGGTAAAAAATGATCTGTCGGGGGAGATGATCCATATACTGTATACCAAGAATCATAAGTAGTACGAAGATGGAAACTGAAGCCAGGATAAACAAAGCATTGTCAGCCACACATATAAAGCTTCTCATCTGATCATAGCAATGAAAAGGGATTCTTACATCAATGATATGGAAGAGATGGAGCCGGAGCGGTACCGTCATGCTCTTAAATGACCCCGGGGTTGGTTGGACGTCAACCTCCTAGGAATGTAATATTTGGCATCAACCCACGCCTTTGAATCGTCACAACCAAGCGAACTTCTTTTGTTCTCTCAAATGATTGAACTGAAGATGAGCCATCAAATTAATAAATCATGTCAAGATCAGACGTAAAGTTTGCATCAAAGTCAATCATAGAGTTCACACTCATCATTCGTATGATTGAAAGTAATGGCTATCAATATTGGTAGACAGAAACTTCCTTTAATTCTGATTATTTCTGCAGTCTTTTCCCTTTCTCTTTTTTGCTTTTCAGGAAACTAAAATCTGTTCCGGTTAAGATATTACAGTTATGACTCCTTTAGCACAGATTTAGAGATGCAGAAAAGAAATAAGTGAGAGGTCAACAAATTCAAAATAGACAAGCATAAACCATCAAAGATTAGCGCAACAGTCGGAAGTTGAAGAGGATTTACAAGTTATGAGTTCAAATCAATTATCCTCGCCTACTTGTGTTTGGGAGTGTATTTGAAATGGTTAAAATCCCTTTTTCCCTATTTAAATTTACTTTAAAACACATCTTTAATTACTCAAAATCAATTCAACGAAAGAGTTTTTCATACTATAAAATTGATTTTGAATGATTAAAATCATTTTTCAAGTTATTTTAAAATGACAAAAATGATTTTAACCATTTAAAAATCAATTCCAAACATGTCATCATTATGCTATTAAAAAAGTATGAAAATTTTTATTTGGATTCCAATGTACATTCGAGCAGTTGACAAATAAACATGCCATCAATGTTTTCTTGCTGTCCTGTTATATTAGGAATTTAAGTAAACACAGTCATTAAAAAGAGAGAATCAAAGATACAAAGTGTGATGTGATTATTGCCCTCTAATGAAGTCGAGCACCATAACTTTTACATTTGCACGCCTCGGCTATATATATTAGTTCTACCTCAAGTGCGGCCAAACAAAAGACAAGGTAGGAGAACAATAAGTGAACTAGTGAAAAATGTTGATTTTTTTACTACTTTGCATACCTAATAACAAATAAAATGGTACATAATTGAGAAACGAAACTTCAACGGATAAAAGAAACATACATTTACTTAAAGGCTATAAAAACACACTAAGTCAGTGACATCGTTAGGCTGCCTTTTGTTGAAACAAATTATGCAGGCAAAGGGGAACTGACCTTGATAGTATCAATATCTGTTGTTGGCAGAAAGACATATATCAACTTTTGACAGAATGGTGCCATATCTAATTAAGTATTTTGGGTTGGTATCTCATAGTTGTTTAAAGTACCTTCGACCAGGTGAACTCCTAAAAATCCAACTTCTGCATCAAAACCGCAAAATAAATAAGTTTGCTGTTTATAAAGATATATGGATAAACCCTCCTATCTGAAAGTTAATAAAAAATTATGATTAAGATGTTAGTTCAAAAGCCACACATAGACATACACGATGGTGGGTTTAAGAGAATGACTGTTCTAAAATAATTTTCTTTTCAGTACGAATGAGCAACTCTCTAATCTTGCACAATTTTTCCTTTCTCAAGAATTTGGATCGACTGGAATGACGTATTTCTTAACTGGGCTCTCAAGTAATCAGATCAGGTTTAATCCTTACCAACAAAGCATACTGACTACAAGGAGAGCTTCATGGTCAAGGAACATAATAACCATGGACCCATGGTTCTAATGCAAGATGCTAATTAATGAAACAAAATCTCAAACAAGATTTCCTGTGAATCATAGAGAATCAATATTGCAAACGTAACTTTTGTTGCAGCAAAAATGGAACTCGCAAGTAAATGATAAAAACAGTTAAATCAATCACCCATGAGCCCAGCTCCAAGCTATAAATGTACGAGCTAGATAGAAAGACAGTGTATATTCGGTGAAACAAAATTAAACGATTAATTACATGTTCAGAAAATGCAAGCATCATCCAAATTATTCTGGTCCTAAGTCATGTGGGAGCTTAAGATTAAGTTCCCTAAGAAAAGCTATGATTGACAACAAATAAACAAACAGATTCAATTCGAACCAGGTAAATCCCATGCTATAGGAAACCATAAACATGCTTTGCAAGCAAAAAAACAATAACCATAGGCAAGAATTAGCAAACCACCAAGGAACCAACCAGATAACATAGTTGGTTCAATCTGCAGTCCATATCATTCAAAGAAAACTGCATTTTCAATTCAAGCTTGACCATTCCAACATCATAACTGATTTATGCTGTGATAAAAACCACTAAATGTTTGTTCCCATGTTAAGTAAAGCATACATTCTTTGTCTATGACTGACAAAGTAATAGTTATTAACAAAACTAGTGGCCAAATCTCCACTAGATTTTTAAAAAGCAGAAGGAAACACAATTCCTATAAACCTACACGACAAAGAAAAACTACAGAAACAAACATACACAGAGTACCTAAATGATATAAATCTGTGGGCTGGAAAAAAGGGTATAAATCTCTTAGATAACTGCCCTAAATTCCGATTGGTTTTGAGAGGATTGTACTGCTTCATCCTAGAACATAATTCAACACATAGAAACAAACAAACGTAAAAAGATGTTGAATCAATTCCTACTACTATACACTACAAAGACAAAAACAATCAAAAGCATACAACGAGAAGCGCTATTTGTTAAGGACAATGAGAATTCCACCTCCGATGATTCCCATACCTTCTCTACCGGGACAACAGGCATGAGCTCGGCGCCGCCGTATTAGGGCAAAAGTGGAAGGAGTAGTAATCTTCCATGGCTTCTTGATTGATTCAAGAGCAACCCTTCGGGAAGGGATGAGACAAGCGGAGACTGAATGGAAGTTTGACTTTGACCTTTGACTAATTAATACAACACATTGTTCAATAGTGTATGAAACTTTTATTTATAAATAAAATAATAATAAATAAGTAAATGAATAAAAACCTTTCGCTTTCCTTATATTAAACATTTAATCCCATTCAATTCAATAAGTGTTACAATTTTATCTTTAAAACGTCTGGCAATTTTACTCGTAAAACTCTAATTATTAAACATTTTTACTATATATTTAGAAGGTAATTTTTATGTTCAAGTTCCAATATTTTGTCTTAATCTTTTTATTTTTCCGAAAAATTTGTATGTTTTTAAAAATAGTGTTTTTAACGAAATTGATTTATTAACAAGTGATCGAAAAAAAATGATATGTTGAAAGTTTTTACATCTATAATAATTTTGTACAATCAAAACTAAAAATGATTTTCTACGACCTTAGACTATAATTGAGATTGAAATTTATAGAAGTGTGATGAATCGTGTTAATATTTGATTCCATAGTGGTAGGGATGAGCTAAATTTTATTACAAGTATTTTTCAATAATCAATGTTTTTATAATTAGTTTTAGGGTCATCACATTATTAAAGAAATATTACATTTGATATTGAAAAAAAAATAGACATAGACAATTACATAAAATCTTAATGGAGAAAAAAAAAATAGAGAGCTATAGAAATTTTTAAAGGAAAAAAAAAAACAAGTTAGAGGCATGGGATAAATTTAATAGAAACAATTAAAATTAAACTATATATATATATATATATATATATATTGTGACATTTTTTAACGTAACAAAATGAAACAAGCTATTTTTAAAATATAGTCAAATTTAATATCTATCTTTGATAAATTTTTATCAAGGATATAGATAGTTTGACATTTAATAAATATTTTTAACAGTTTTGTAATTTATAATAATTTTTCAAATAAAATTTGATATAAAAAGTCTAAGTAGAACGAAAAATATATATATATAGACAGAGAACGAAGGAACAAAATCTTGAGAGTAAAAATAAAAATTTTGAAATATTTTGAAAACTTATTTTATAGAATTTGACTACGAATTTAATTCTTTTAACCAATAATAAATAAGAAAATGAAAGGAAAATGAGCTTGGTTTAAAAAAAACAAATAAATTAGTTACCAATAATTATCAAGTTGGGTTAGTTTTAGTGGCTAAATAAAATTCATCCTCTTCACCAATAATTAAGGAGCGGAAAGCTTTACATTGAACCAGAGGAAAGAAGCCTCCTCCGACTCAAGCATTGGATTAGCTTCAGACATTTCAGGATATTCTCGAGAAGACAGCTCGAGTTCGCGCAGTTTAAGTTGAAGTAGAATAAGTTTCAGTTGCATTGTCTCGTCGATGTTAACTCATATTTTTATTTCGTTATTCGTGTCAATTTTTTTAATTACTTATCTTTTATAATAATTATCAGTTGCTCAATATTGCGTGCCAAAAACCCATTTAATTTTGTTTTTCTTTGTTGTTTTCAAGATTTGTACGAGATAAAAACAATAAAAATGTAATCCATTTTTTTGCTAAGAATTAATAGGTAAGTTGGAGGGCATAATTATACAATTATGTAAGTTTAAGAGTTCAATTTAAAATTTTAGATATTTTTATATTTTATTTTTAAATTTTGAAAGTTTAATAGTAAAATTGTAATTACCCCAGTTTTTTTTCTAAATTATATTTAAATTTACATTTTTTAGAGCACAAATCATCAAGTTTATGAGGTAAATGGTTATTATTATTATAATTATTATTATTATTTTCTGTTTTTTGATATAGAAAATCATCCCTATATATTTATTATATATGTTATAATTAATAAAACTGTTGTTTCACTCTTCCACATTTGTTTTATCATACATTTTTTTTATGACAAATGGATTTTTTACAGTTTTTTACATATAGAAAATCATCCCTATACATTTTTTACAACACAATTTAAAATAAACAAAATAATTAAAAATAAACAAAATAATTTGCAGTTTAATTAAACAATATAAATACTTTTAAATATCTTAAATAAATTAAGATAGTAAATACAAAAATAAAAAAACTATAATACAATTAGAAAAAAAATTACATGACAAACTCTTGAAAATATATAGAAATACCAAAATATTTGTGATATGTGATAGATCACGATATACCAAAATAGATACAAGTTATATTTTATTATATTATAAGGATAGACAGTGATATTTTTTATATTCTGATTCATTTTTATATTTGAAAACGCCCCGTAAAATTTTGTTTATTTTGATAATTATAGTCAAATGATAATTTTTAAGAGAAATTATTGTAAATGACAAAACTAATGGAGTTGGGCCAGACGAGGCCTTCTCCATCTCATGGTGGCTTTGGAGAGTTGGGTCGGTGCGGGAATTATCGTTAATTTTTTAAAAATTATTTTTAATTATAAATTTATTTAAAACCAATTAAATTTTATATTTGCATTGGACTGATATATATTATATTTGATGCAACAAATTATTATTATTGATATTGTTTAGTTTATTTAAATATATGATTAAAAATGATATCTTAGCATTTTTTACTTTAAATTTAATAAATAAATAAACTAGAGTTATTATTATAAAATTAGTTTTTTATATATAAATTAAAGAGTTGCTTACATACTATATTAATATATAAAATGTTATTAATAATGATTTAAAAAATATATAGTAATAAATTAAAAAATATTTGGGCACGGATTCGATCTGTCTTCATTTGGGAATTTCATCAAAGAAAAAGTTCAGCAGCAGCAACGTTTACCGGCTTCGCGAGATCCATAATAGTTATGTTGGTCTACTCAAAGTGTCACTCTATTGAGCGTGCTACTGCACTCAACGATATCTATGATTTCAGAAAATTGCTAGAAAACTAGTACTCACTTCTTTGATTATACGCAATTTTATATTGAATTCAATTAAGAATATGAAAGAGTTTCCTTGCAATTTCATTTTCCTCCCATGTTTGACCCATTTCTCGATCAAATCAAAGACTCGTCTAATTGTATTTGAGAAGTGGGGAATAATTTTGTCATCTCTAGATAAAATTAATAAAAATATTTACAAAATGAAAAAAAAAGAAATTTATCAACGTCTAAAATATTATTATATTTTATAAATATTTTGATTAATTTTGTAATTACCTTTATATTAATATTAATTTATTAAAAAAATATTAATTTAATAAAATGGAATATTTAGATTAAATTTATATTCAATATTAAAATTCACTCCACACTAATTTATATATATTAAATTTGATTTGTTTTTTTTAATATATACATAAAATTGGGAGCAATTATTATTTAAAAAATAAATACAATCATAAACAAGAAGGCATTGAAATGGGAATGTATTGTATATTTCAATTACCCATTTATTTCCTTCAAAAACCCTAATTCTATAAAAAGCCGCTCAGAATCTTTGCTCTCTGTTTCGTATTCTCTCTACTTGTTTTCTCAGCGCTCAGATCTCTCTCCGAAGCTCGATTCTCTGCCCTTCAAGCAGGTACTCCCTTTTCTTCTCCCTCTTCCTTCCTTCAATCTTCTTTCTTTTCCCAACTTGATCTGTTATATTGCTTCTGTCGTGTGTTTTCTTCAATGATCCATCCATTTTTGTTAATTTTTAGTCAATTCTCTTCTTCATATGGTTGATCTGTATTAGGGTTTTGTGGGTTTTCATTTTTGTTGCTTTTTTTTTTTTTTTCGTTTAGGGCTTAGCGCGCTCTCGGTTGCCATTTCCTACCCATTACTGTTCTTCGATGATTTTTCTAGCTTGATTCCTCTTTCTCTAACTCTCACTTGTAACGTCGCACTAGTGTATGTATACTGCGTTGTTGTATATCGCAAGTATTGTTTAGAATCTGAGTGTTGTTTGTGTGCATGTTTACTGATTGATTTGTTTTATTTTATTCGAGGTTTTACTTGATTTTTCAGTTCATTTAACATATAAACCCTAGAGAAGTGTGGCTTTGAGTGATACCTAAATGTTGCTGGTTAGGACTTCTATTATTACTTCGTGTTGAGTTTTATTTAGCGAAGTAGTTTATTGTTTATTTTTTTAGATTTAGGTTACATGTTTATGCAACCTGCAATTTAAGGTTATGGGTGAATCTTTGATATTAGTTATATTACATTGGGTCGAACCATGCTTATAGTATGTTGTTAATTATCTTGTAGATGGCGGCAACACAGGAAGCCAGTTCTTCCCCTACTCCCAGTGCTCATGTGGTTGGGAATGCGTTTGTCGGGCAGTACTATCACATCCTTCATCATTCTCCCCAATTGGTGCATCGGTTCTATCAGGATACAAGTTTGCTAAGCCGTCCGGATGTTGATGGAGGGATGACAACAGTGACAGGCATGCAGGTAATCTTCAGTATATTCATGATATTGCTACACAGTCTATGTTTGTAGAGTAGTTAACCAACCTTTCATTGATTTATATATATATATATTTTTGAAGTGTGGATACATATGAAAGTGGTACCAATTATGTGTTCATGCATTTTAGTTTCTGTGTGAAGCATTGCTTGATTATGCATTCATAATTTTTGGTACATGTCTGTGTTCCCCTAAACCACATACTTGTTATTGGAGTATGTGGTTGTGAATTTTTTATGGATGAAATATTGGATTGCGTAAGTGCATAAACATGATCGCAGAATTGGATAAACATGGGCCATTGTAAATGTGTTTGCTACGGTATTAGTACTACCTACAACAATTCTGATCTATCTATAGTAAGCAATCAGGTAACTTTTGGGGCATAGTTTCAGAACGGCTATAATACTCATTAGGCTGTTAATTGTGTTTTTTTTATAAGACATTAGTTCATTGATTTAATGAAATATCCAAAGATGTATGAAAGGGCTTTAATCAAATGAAAAATAAAATATTATGCATCTTAATTTTAAGTTTTTGACAATTGGTCCTATAGTAATTGTGGTTATGATTTTGAATTGTTTGTGGTGCAGTAGAATTGTTTTTCAGTATTGATGTTTGTAGTTAATTGAAATTTGAAGTCAAACCATGTATTTTCACTAGCTTCTTGCTGAACTTCTTCCATCAATCTGAATCGATTGAAGTTCAAGGATGTAATCAATGGATGTGCATTTCATATTCCTTGGTCCAGAGAATTCTATCGTTATTGATTAATTGACATTTCTTTTTTTTGTGATCTAGAGAATTCTAGTTTCAGTTGTGCTTGTTTGGAAATTAAGTTCAAATTGTGTTTGTGACAGGCAATAAATGACAAGATCATATCCTTGAATTATGGAGATTATACAGCAGAAATAATAACTGCTGATGCTCAGGAGTCTCATGAGAAAGGAGTGATTGTTTTGGTTACAGGATGCCTAACTGGGAAGGACAACTTGAGGAGAAAATTTTCCCAAACATTTTTTCTTGCTCCTCAGGACAAAGGCTATTATGTCTTAAATGATGTGTTAAGATATGTCGAAGAGACTGAATCTATTCGAAGCAACTCTTCTTCAGGTGATGCCATCAAAGACAATACCGCAACGGTTACATCAACCCCAGAACCTGGTCTGTACTTTTGTCCGGGTGCTATTTACTTTGATATATGCCTTATTGTAGGATTGTGAGATTGATTTTTGCTCTTTTTACAGAACCATCAACGGCACTGGATGAGGAAGATATGAACAATAATCCTGAAGTGTGTGATCCTTTCAGTAATGATGAAGGATCGGTGATTGAAGAGGAGGTGGTTGTTGAAGCTCCACATCCAAGTGAGCATGAAGTGGTTGTGACAGCAGTAGATGCGGCCCCTGTTGCTCAAGAAGATGCTCCAAAGAAGTCGTATGCATCAATTGTGAGTTATTGCTTTTCTGTTTCTGCCTGCTTGAAATATTGGTGCCAAATTTTTCCAGACATTTACTCAGCTGACTCAATCATGCTCAGGTTAAGGTGCCAAAGACAATATCTGGTCCTGTTTACGTCCCAACTACTACTGTAAGAGCACCACCACCTACAAATCCTGACCATCAGTCAATTGGCCTGGTTAAACCTGCCCCAGTTCCCGATGTTTCTGCTGCAAATGGTGACAATCTTCCTGAAAGTAGTAACCTTCATGAGGAAGGTGTGTGTGCTCATTGATATTTACATTTCTTTAGCACTCAATTTTAGTAAGTCATTTATATATGTACTGCTAAACTAGTCTAGATTATGAGAAAAACTTGGTTGTTACTTTTCATGTGTCATGGTGGTATACTTAATTTATTTTGATAATTCTCATTTCAGCTGAAGGTCACTCCATATATGTAAGGAACTTGCCATTTGACGCCACGGTTGAGCAACTTGAAGAAGAGTTTAAGAAATTTGGACCAATTAAGCGTGATGGTATCCAAGTTAGGAGTAATAAGGTCCTCTCCTTGTAAAATATTTTTATTTTATTCCAACCCGATCTCTGTTTTCTTTATCATATTAACATTTCTTTCTTGTTCCTGCAGCAAGGATTCTGTTTTGGATTTGTTGAGTTTGAGCAATTGAGCTCTGTGCATGGTGCACTTGAGGTAACAAAGATTACAGTGCACCTTAACCATTTTATTGCAGTCTTGAAATTGTTTTATATGTAGCTCATCGAGCATCCTTCTCTATGCCTGTTGATGAAGCATATTGTTTGCTATGGGTTATTTAACACATCTTGTTTATTTAGATTATACTACAGATCATATTGTATGATTATAGTTTTATTTGATTGGGAAAATTGGATGGAACTTCTTCTTAGTGGGGAATTGGGACGTGGGAATTGGGATTAACGTGATCTATTTTTCCGGGTAAATCACTATATTGGAATGACATTGAATCAATACTGTCGTACCTTTGGCCTTTAGGAGTTTATGCTGTATCATTAAGGATTCTTTGAGGGTTGTTTTCTCCACAGATACTCGTTACTCTCTATGTGTTTGGCATGACTCTAAACTTTAGACTTGAGCCTTACACATTCTTTGAACCATTAGAAGCTTCAGTCTAACACAGGCAAAGATAAGAAGAATAATGTCAACTTTTCCCAGTCTAAAATAGTACAATGATTTTTTTTCATTCTTGGATTATATAATGGTTTTAGTTGGGACAATTTGAAGAAATGGGTTGATCCTCTGAGTGATGTGATGTTGTCAAAAATGTCCTTAGAGATTTTGCTTAAAGTGGCAGTTGACACTTCTTTAACTATCGTGTTTAGTAATGTTTCCCACTTTCAATGAAAATTGAGGCTTTTGCCTCAATCCTTCAAGAGGGTAAGTCTAGAGTGTCCTTTAGCCTCTTAAAAAATAGTTTTCTATAAAAATAATATGTCATCTTGCTTGTTTCTGTGCTATCCTCCTTGCTACCAGTGTGTCAGTCTGGAGTATAGATGAGCTATTTGCTCATACTATGTGTCCTTCACTCCATTTCACTCCATTTCTTTGTTGTTGTCCCTTGACCATCTTATGTGTCTCTGGTGCCCTGATATTTGCATGTTTATTGAGTACAAAGGAGTTTTCCTTAACATTAATTCTTTGTAGACCTTTTTTTATTTTTGTCATCACCCAGTGATGTCTTTTATACATTCCGTTGATCCCAAAGCTCGTTTGAACTGAATGTTCAGCCTGCAGAGAAATGGGGAAGTTATTTTAAGGATTAAAAAAATCAATATTTGTATAAATTCCACTTATTTCCTTCTTTTTACAAGATCAAAATTTTGTGTGGTTTTGTCTTTTCTAGCATAGTATCTCCGATGTTTTCAATTTGTTGTTTATAGTTTTAGTTGAAAGCTTCACTGAAAAAGATTTCTACTTGTGTTCCTTTGATAGTCTATCGCGTTTGACTGAGCCTTGGTTTGTACGAGTTTCTTTATATCCACTGCAACAAAACAGAAATATAATGAAAATAAAGTAGAAGTTTGTATCATCTATAGATTCGTATTTGGGAGCAAAACAGTAAGCTGTGGAGCCACTGCTATGCCCATCTTATTTATATTTTTAAGTTGGGTTTGTTCTAGCCTTGGAGAGAGTGTCTACCTGGTTTTTAACTGTTAAGAATCAAGATGCTCTCTTGTTTATTGACCTTTGGTCGACTCAATTTTCCTCTTGCGTTTTCTTTTCAAAAAAAATTTTGGCATAAAATTATGGGGTTTCTTATTATAACTAGGGGTGGAGACTGGAGAGTAGTGAAATACTTTTGATTTAACCAGGAGATCATAGGTTCCAATTCCAACTTACTTTTAGTTGCTTGTTTATGATGAACATGTCTCGGGTTTTTTTCTTGCCCAGATGTTGTAGGGCTATGGCTAGACAATAATTTGAAAATTTGAAGTTGGCCTACAAACTTGGTAGGCCAATGTTTACGTCGACTGCTTCATTTTTTCTTAAGAAAAAAACGCTCTTTGTTCTGGAATCGTGCTCAGTAAGTACATTTCACTGGACTACTATGTGTGTTAACCATTAGGTTTTTTGGTTTTTTGTATGTGTTCTTTTTTCTTTGCTTGTTTAGTAATGGGAATGGTTGTTCGCCTACCTAAATGTTTGTTTCCCTTTTCATTTGATAATACTGTTTAGTCATGGGATTTGAAATTGCTGTATTGATTAGTTTTAATTCAATAACACCAGGCTTCACCAGTAACAATTGGTGATCGTCAAGCTGTTGTCGAGGAGAAGAGGACTACTACTCGAGGTGAGCTGGCATTTTACGTTTACTTGTGATGATAGTTTAAGAATGTGCTGGCTAGGCTATGCTTATGAGTTTTACAAGTGAAGGAACTTTTGAATTCCTTAACCAGTTGATACAAGAGCTGATGGTGTCAATTAATTGATCTTGTGCAGTTAGCGGAAGTGGCAGAGGGAGATTCTCTACCGGAAGAGGAGGTGGTTTCCGCAACGATAGCTTCAGGGCAAGAGGAAACTATGGTGGTGGGAGAGGCTACGGTAGAAACGAATTCAGAAACCAGGGCGAGTTCTCGGGACGACCTCGGGGTTCAACTGGGCGCAATGGGGAAGGAGGGTATCAGCGAGCTAACCAAAACGGAGGCGGAAGGGGAGGAGGTCGTCAGGGTGGAGCAAACCGCGCTGCCGTTTCTGGTTGAACAGTGGATAAGGAAGAGATACGTTGACAATTTTTTTGACAGTAAAATTGAGAATGAGCTCTACCACCTCCTTTTTTTTTTTTTTTTTTTTAATTTTTGGAATTTAAAGCCACTTTTGAATGTTGGCGGTTTGGGGTTTGGTTGGGGAAATGGTAGGATAATTAAAATGCGGTTAGAAGAAACTGAGGGTACATTCCTTCACCAATTATTAGTCATTTTACATTTTTATGTGAGAAGATAGTTTTGATTTATATATATTTTTCTTTTTTTACCCCTTGACGCTTCATAAAGCTGTACGACGTTAAAACGTGTTTTGACGCAACATCTTTTTGCTATATTGTTATTACTATTATTTTTGGGGTATTCTCTATCTCTATCTCTATCTCTATCTCTCTTCTCTGTCTTTTTAAGTGATTTGAAATTAGTGTTTAATGTTATCATGATATCTGTAGGTGTAGATACATTATCTGTGTTGTATAATGGTGTCATGAAGATTAGTTGTACATCAAATTTATTGGTAATACATGTGAAGGAAATCAAACTACATGTTTAATAGGGTCATCTTTGTTAATTGTTTGATTTTGTTCGTGCAAGTGTTGAATAATTGTTACCAAAATAATTCTCAAAATTGTTTTTTGAAATTTGACTAAGAATTTTGTGGATGTTCGGTTATACAAACAAACGTATTTTGGTTTTGCTTACATCACTTCTATTCTTTCTCCTGTATCTTTGTTTCTTGCTCAAGCTTTGCAGGATTTTTGTCTTATGTTACTTTTGCATTTTCGAAAGATGAAAGTTGGGGTGTGAATCAAAAGAAAAGAAAGAAGCAAGAGCCATAGACGGAAGCCAAAAGCAAGAGGAAGGAATGAGACTTCATGAGAGAGCACCAAGCTCTGATGCACACATACTAGATTCACACAATTGACGTAAACAAAAAGTCATGTTTCCAGCATTATTTTTACCCTTGCTAACAAACAAATTTCCACTTCACTGTCTAATACATTGTAAAACTTACAATATGGTGTAATTTATTCTTATAAATATTTCATACATTTCCCCCACACCCTATTGGAGCATTGGTATTGACTTGCGACATAGATACTACTCGACCCACTCCCCCCTTGTATCATTCACAAGTCATAATCTCTATTTTTGTAACATAATGTTCTTTGAAGAAAATCTTATTAACTATTTGATTTAACTATTGTAATCTATCATTAATAGACCTTATTATATTTTTAGTTCTTTAAAAACATTATTATACACTTAATTACATTTTTTTAAAATCAAAACCTGCCCTTTCATTGACATTATATGTCGTCATTTCTAGAATTAATATTTACAGTGAATGCACTATAACTAAGTTCTTGCATTTGAAACATCATAACATGTGAAACAAAAGCTGTAGTATAAGCAAAAACATGCTTACAAATGATAAGGTAAACAAAACATTCCCCTAAGGTCTGTTAAATTGATACTTTAATTTACATTTTCTGCTAAAGTCCTAATGTTATTTAAGATAGTCATGGATTTGCCATAAAACCCTTCTTAGGAAGCTTTCATTTTTGCTATCTCTTCAAGCAAAAATCTGGATTCAGCAGCAAAATCAACTGGAGCAACTGACCTGACAGTGATCCTTTGTCTCTTCTCATTGTTGTATTCATTCTGCGAAACGCTAACTCGAAATAAATGGGGAACCCATGTCGCTTCTTTGAGTTTAAGTTGATATGAATTCTCCTCACCAATCTGCAATTGAAAACATGATTTAAAGATCAACCTACTTTCTAGATTTCAATGTCAATGTTTTTGTATTGTATGGTTTGTTTACCTGTGATTTGAGCTGATCAAGTTCATCAGCAGAGCATCCAATAATTCTCTCTGCTTCTTCATTGAATGTAGAGACCCAAGCTTCACCACTTGCATCAGAAACTTTCACAACCATTATGTACCTTAAACTGCATTCTTCATCGTTTTTCTGACAATTGTCGCACCAATATCCTGATCCGATGGCTTCAGTCACCTTCTTGTTGCATGTTTTGCAAGCGCGATACCACATTGTTTGATCGGGTTTGATAAAGCTGACATATGCTCTAATGCTGAAGAACATGGGCTGTAGAGACGATAACTTCATGTTATTTTTTGGCATAGAATTCTTAAACCATGCATTTAGTAGTTTTGTTCCATATAGAATTTTCACTTTCTTTATTTTGAAGATCATATGTTACCTTTTCTTCTCCCAAAGATTTGTTTTCGATTATATGAGACAGGGAAATCCGGTCAGAGTACATGGACCTAGAACCACTCTTGGTTGATGGGCTCAGGCCGGTGCTTACAGAAGACATGGATACGGCTTTACCTTCAGAGTCATACCTGTACGCGATAAAAGAATGATTACAACTACAGATAATAATGTTATGGAATGGTACCAACACCATTGGTACTTTGTAACCTTACCATGATCTCAAATCATGTGCTTCCTTTATGTCTGGGTTTATTGTAATTGAGCTCCTGCTTATCGTCGACAAAGATACACCTGAAATCGGAAACAAATAATATGTTACGTAAATGTAGGCACCTCTCCACATAAGACATGATTTCCCACTTCAATTTTAGCAGTACCTTGAAAGTCTCCAACTCTAAGATATTTCACTGCAATTATAGGAGATTGGTCAGCAATGTCGAGCAACTCCTGCCCGACAGTAGTTGCAAGATCATTCCACAAAGATATCACAACTGTCTTCTTCCTGCGATTTGATACTCACAACGTTAATATGAATGAAGTAAATAGACAACAATTTTCATTTTCATCAATAAAAAACATCTACTCACGTTTCATCAGCAATGGTTACATCACGTTTTGGAGCTGTCTCATTGTTGATTTTCCTTCGAATGCTCATTGTAGAAGAAACATTCTGAACGACTCCAATTACATCTGGCAGTTGCAAAAACACATGTGAACCTTCTAAGTAAAAAAAATAAATAAAATCATGCGATTATAAATTGTTTAGGATAGGATTGGATTCTTACCAACGAGGTCTCTTCCATTCACGTGAGGACCTAACATATCAATCTTGACAAAATTATATTTTGTTTCAGGGACAAAAGCAGCTTCATTGCTGACCTCATCTACTTGAGAATTCACATTCAAAGTCATTTCATAATCATTTTGAACTGTCTTAAATTTCTTATTGGCAACTTTCAAAGTTCCCCTGGAAACGTAATAGACTTTGCCGAGGGAAAACTTCTCATAGAACTTCCTTGCAGCATCATTGAACATTGTTGCCTGTATTTGTGTACCCTGAACCAGAAGAACCAAGTTAGTTCACATGGATATCAACGTGGCCTAGAAAATGTAATTGTCTCAGTCAAAAATACCAATACTTCAACAAATCAGCAGTTGGCTTACATCTTCATCTGTCAGCACCACATTGAAAACACAACCTTCTCCTTGAGCATTCTTGTATGTACGCAGGTTTCCCTTATCAGTAACACGAACTTTGATGGTCCAATCTCCCAGGTAAGGATTTAAGTAGACAAGGGGCTGAACTCGCCTTGTCATGGACATCCGGGCAGCTGGTGCCATACTGTTCATTGAAAAACAGAAGCATTAGAATATATATTATTAATTGCACATAACAACTCTGGGAACTTGATAACAAAGCCCAATAAATCCTCTATCAAATAGAGCATACTCACTTCATACTTTGCTCGTGTACAATCTGAGCAGCTGATTTGGCAACCAATTCTTGCTTTGGTTTTAAAAGAATACCAGATCGATTGTTAAATGTGCTCTTATCGTCCAGCTCTACCTTCGGTTTCAAAATAATACCTGCTTCCTCTTTCTTAGCCTCAGTTTTTACCTCCTTTTCTAGAGCAGGAGAAACCACCTCACATTTCGTCACAATCAAATACCTGATATTAAGAAAGCCATCACATATTACAAATCAAAACCAAACAAAGAAAAATAAACTCAAATGACCTTTCCTAAAACCAGGTTTCTAACGCGAGTATATTCACAAAATTTGCCTGATATACTCACTTTTCTGACTTGTTCGGAATATCATTGAGAGAGTAGTCAATAATGCGAATAAGCCCCAAATTTTGAATGTTTCCAGAAATGACGTCAGAAGTCAGATTTGATGGAAGAATAGCTTTTAGCTTCATGTCGCCATCGGTAGCAGTAAACCTGAATGTGAAGAAAATAGAAATTAAAGAAACTGTGAGTATAACCTTTAAATCTTCATTTACAAACATCAGAAACCTCGCCCCTCTATAAATCGTCAATTTTAATAAATTCAAACAACAAATCATATTACAGACCAGTCAGTACATGCCCTAGGTTGCAAATTCAAAACCATAAACACACTATATCGCAAACAACACAATCACTACGATCTAAACCATAGTTTTAACTTTCAACGTCTACATAAGAACTTCACCAAACTTAGGACAAAACCAAAAGCGAACTTCACACAGTGCGAGCGAACATGCATAACAACAGAGTACTAATCAGAGTTCTAAGTGAAAGAAAACTCACATGACATAAGCTGCGAATTCAAAGCCATAAACACTCTATATTACAAATAACACAATCACTAAGATCTAAGCCATACTTTCAACTTCCAATCATTTAAATAAGAACTTCACCGAACTTAGGTCAGAACCAGAAGTGAATGTCACACAGTGTGAGCAAACATACATGACAAACAAGTATAAATCAAAATTCTTCGAGAAAAAAAACGCACATGCTCTAGGCTGCGAAATCAAAGCCATGAACAGCATATATAACAAACAACACAACTTCTAAGATCTAAACCATACTTTCACCTTCCAATCATCTAAAAAAGAACTTCACCGAACTTAGGTCAAAACCAAAAGCGAATCTCACACATGGCGAGCAAATATAAACGAAAACAGAGTACTAATAAGAGTTATTAGTGAACGAAAACTCACATGTAGCGATTTCCCGTCGCCTTGAGATCGATGACCTGAACCACAACGTCGGGGACATCGGAGGGGGAGTCCGGTGATGGATTGGACAAAATCTTTGATATTCCGCCAGGAGTTGGTGCGTTCGCCATTGCTAGAGAGTAGAGTATGTGAAATAAAAAAGTAAGTGAGAACTGAAAGAGATAGAGAGAGAGAGCTCCGGCGAGAGAATGGAGAAGAAGAGATGAAGAATGGAGGGGGAGAAGAAGGGGATTTGAGGGCTTTGTATTTGATGATTCAAGCGGGAAATTTGGTTTTTGGATCTTTGAAACGGAGAAAATGGTTCGTCGTTTTCGCGGCAAAATTACTTTTTTTTCTAAACTTCCGAATTTTTGGCGGGCTTAAATCGGTTTTCGCGGCTGAGTATGTTAAGTTACGGTTTTGCCCTTTGTCATTTTTTGTTTTCCGAAAGTACCCCTCTGCCCCTTTGCAGACCCGATGCCCGCCCCCGCCTTGAGGCGGTTTTTTGGGTTTTGAAATGGTTTCGAATTACCTCTTTAAATTAATATTTATAATTAATGACTTGGTCCTTTCGTAAATATATAAAATCACATTTTGTTTATACTGTCGCATTATAAAGTATAGGAGTACGCTCTGATTTAAGAAGAACGATATGATTCATAAATACGTGGAGTAAGTCACTAATCAGACATGTGTGTGAATTGGTAATTTGTACTCGAAAACTTGTGAAAATAACTTAGGGGGGTGTTTGGACCATGAGTTTGGAATTAGAAGGGTTTGGCATTTGAAGCCAAACCCATGTTTGGACAATTGGAATAAAATTTCTGGGACTAAAAAACCAAACCCATGGGTTTGGAATATGTTTTTTTATTAAATGTCATAAGTTTTAGAAAAAAAGTTTACTTCAACTAAATAATCATTGATGACCGTTGGCAACAAACGTTGACTAACTTCACGATCAACCATTGATGATCGACGGTCACGACGATCGATTGTCTTGACCGTCAGCTTCAGATCATCTTGATCGTCGACTCTGGATCGTCTTGACCGTTGACTTCGATCGTTTTGATCATTGGTGACCTGCAACTTTGGACGTCATTGTCGTCTGGTGAACATCATGATCATCGACAACCAATCGTTATCGTTAATGATTGATCGTCGTGCCTATTAACAAACGGTCGTCAATGATCAAACGGTCATTGTTGGCTGACCATTGGGTGTCATTTCCAAAAACTTCGTCAGCGAACTTCCAGCCACCAACCCAACCGTCGCCAACCTTGAAAAAATTAATAAAATGAATTTTTGAAAAACTTTTTTTTAGTCATTCCAAATACGTCCTTGATTTAACCACAATAGTATTTTTTAAAATACATTTTCTATTCTTCTACTGTTGTTGAACGTTAAAATTTCTTGTTTTTAGATTATTGTCATGAAAACCAATAGTGTAAAAAAATTGAATTAGTGGTACAAAATATGAAAAAAAAAGTATAAAATTGATATATTATAAAAATTATGATATACAATTCACAAAAAAAAAAAAAATACTAAACAGACTAAACCCACGAATTCAAAGTCAGCACCTCAAACACATACATTTGTAATTCCCAGGCATCAGAACTTCATCACAAAAACCCATAGGCATTTAATTCCCAGACATTTGATTTCGAACCTGCACACCAAACGCCCCCTTAAATCTACTATACTTCTCGAGATTGAATGTTTTTTCCCTTCCATTTGTTGTTTTAAGAAAGTTTAAAACATAATAAGTTTATGATTCCTACTCTAAAAAACAATAAAAATTGGTGAAAATGTCACATTCAATATTTAATCATAAGAAAATAAAATCATTATTTTACTTTAAATTTATGGATTGTATCAAATTAAACTCTAAACTTTCTATTACATTATTTTAAATCTCATACCTGATATATTGTATTAATTTCAATTTTAAACCACCGAGTGAATATTTGAATAACTGTTAGATACTTGTAAAAATATATGTACAAAAGAAATAAGTAATAAAGCTTGTAACTTAACATATTGAGTGTATTTTACTATGATCTTACATGTGGATTTTATTTCTATTTCTTTATACTTTCTAATTAATAAATTAATTGCTAACAACAATTATTCTTGCTTAATTTAGAACGTTCTCTACAAATTGTATGCAATATAGTTGACATTCTCCTTTTTTTTTTCAACTTTGAACGACAGATTTCGAATCGAGAAATAAACATTTTTAGAAAGAGAACGAGCAACGTCATGATATACATATACACACACATGTAATGTAGAACATACATATTAAATTACAAATTATGTTTTTATGATTTGATTCTATAATTTGGACTCGAGGAGTCGGTAAAATAAATAGACATTTTTTCGAGAAAAAAAAAACCTTTACTAAATTATATAGGAACTAATTAAATTTAAATTATAACTGTGACATTGGCTCTAGTATGTACACGCAAATGCAAAACTAAAACAAGAAGAATACTAATTCACTCACCAAATTGTTAAAAGGAAACAACAATATAGGCATCGATTAATTTCAATCAAACAATACAATGGGGGTACTGATTCTCATGTTTCACTCAAACCAAAGAAGAAAATACATACAAATGAGAAAAGAATATTTGGTTGGAATCCTAACTCTTTCAAACATCCTTTGAACCACTACTCTCATCAGATCAGATCAGTTGCTTCACTAAAATTTCGTCAATACGACACAAAATGATAAAAGTGTATAAGAATTGATTCAGAGTCCAAAGATCGTTTAGCCAATTACCATATGAACTGAGAAAAAACTGTGCCTAATGAAACAAAACTCGTGTTGTTAACAGAACTAATTAAACTGTGCAAACTATCCTGTTGGGATTATCCTAGTTAGCATAAGAAACGAGGGGCATCTTTGATGAACCTGTTCACTTCTTAACTACAGAACGGGCAGCAAACGAAGCAAGAAAACCACCTTTTTGACCCCATGTTTGTAGCTGCTTTGGGCGATTCGTCTGAATTTATTTCTTTTGGGGTCTGTGGATTTGAAGGTGCTTCTGGTGATTCTGGTTTCCCATCTTGTTTCGCATCGCCTCTCTTCAATGAAATGCTCTTTCCTCCTTCTCCTGTCAATCTTCAATTTCCACCACAAAAACATTCATATATTTGTTGAATTAAATGTGTTAAAGGTGACATTATTCTAAGACTTCAGTTAACTAAACCAATTAGTTTTGGAGATTCATTGGCATTTTAGTTGATAAAGATTTGAGAATTCAGTGACTTACATTGGAAATTGGAAAGATTTTGTGCTTCCGTCTGACTGATGAGAAATGCTTGCCGATTGAGACGACGACTCCGTTAGTGTTGAACTCTCCTTTCGTTGGTTCTCGGAGTTTTCTCTTATAACCTCCCTCATTGTTTCTGCTGCTCGTGCCTCAGTTGCTGCTAGATCACCATTCGGACTTTGGCTCTTCAATCCACAATCGGAAGGTTTCATAGCCAGATGTTGTGACATGTCGATGGTGGATTCACCAGGCCTACATAGCTCACCTGATTTTCCTAGCCAACACAATTGTTCTCTAGTAAAGCTCATGTTCCCCATCTGAATGCTGAACAACGATTCATTTGAAGCAACACTCCATTCCATAGGCGCTGTAGATTTAGTTCTAGAAAATACACGAGACGGAATTCTATACGCAGGAGAAGTAGGATCGTCAACTCTATCCATCACTTGAGTTGGAGGATATTGAGTAGGTGTCTCGCAGCCCGAACTCGAGTCTACCCTATGCGTTGGAGTTACTGCTGATTGTCCATTGTAAGGCATAGAGTTGATGGGAACATCATCATCACTGAAATCTGTAGCTAACCTGTTGTCCTTTTCCATGCTTGGAGAGCTGGGATTTTCAGACAATAAATTATCAGCATCTCCACCCTTTTGAAGTTTAGGTTCAGATTCAGATTCGGACGACGAGGAAGACGAGGTGGAAGAACTAGTTTGTATACTTTTCCTACTTTCAACATTATTGGTTTCACCATGTTCAATACCTGGTAGTGTTTTATTCAAATCTGGCTCCATACCGTTGGTATCTTCATACTTTTCAGGCTTTGGGAGTTCAATCACAGGATCGTGCAGGGAAGATTCAGATGCGGATGACGAAGATCGTGATAATGACTGACTTGGTATCTTCGCTGTACCGGGAAGATCAGCCATTGGAGGATGAGGTCCAACATCATCACTACTGATAAACACAAATCCAGAGTCCGAGCGTCCTACAACGTGCAACTCGTCCTTTTTTAAAGAGTCACTTGCAACACCAATGGAACCGTCGATCCCAGTTACAATCAATTCAAAGGAGCTGTCAGAGGAGGAATCAGATGCTGAGGATAAAGAAGAGACTAATTTATTGCTCGAAATAGAAAGATCGACTTCGCCCGTACTGCTGATAGAATGTGTTTTTGATTCAGTGGCCTCGATCTTTTGCCCAGATTCCATAGATAAAGATATCTGAATTACTTCTTCAGGCACCACTATTTAGTTTTCGAGATAGACGTAGTCTGGAGATTACCGCCTGTAAAATGCAAGAACATTAATTGGGATAAACAGATCAAGACATCTAAATCCTTTACAACTTTTGATCGTGCTTGTGACTGGTTCTAGGTTCTAACTTCTGCCACTCCATAAGAACAGATACTACAGAAACAAGAAATGTGTAACTTCACGATCTCCATTTCGTCAAATGAACAATTAACCAATCACATTGTCTCTAGCAAAACAAAAATGGAAATGATGAGATATCTAAAAGTTTCTTCTGCCATCTCCCAACTTGTAGAGAAATTATAGTTGTTCCAACTAGTGTTCTATTTATGATGAACAAACCAAACCTAATATCTACAACCCAAAATTCTTGAAACTATACAATTCTAAAATCACATTTCAAAATAGAGCCAATGCAATTCAATTCAACGACAATTTCTATCTATACATCGAACTCTCAAAACTATGCAATTCAGACATCACATTCCAACGTTCCCTTAATTTCAACAATCTATTTACCATTTCATCGCCTATAACTCTCAATAACCTAAAATTCCTCAAGATTGAAGAAATCATGAATTCAAAATAGATTCCATACAACAAACTTTTGAAATTCTACAATTCGGAGACCACATACCAAGATCCCCTTAAATTCAACAACGGTTCCTATACATAACAATCTTCTATTTACAATTCCATTGCCTGTATCTCCTAATAACTTAAAAACCATCCGAAAGTAAAGAATTAACGAATTTTCGATCACATTCAAAAGAAAAACAATACATTAAAGGAAAAATACTTACGTCAAAGATATCGGAATCCCAAGTAGTGGAAGATGAAAAGTTCATAGAGACTGGCAGCCGGAGAGATGAAAAGCAAAAGGCCTCCGACGGCCAGAAAAACAGCAGTCCCGAATTGGGAATGGGGAAGAAGGATTAATGATTGAGATGAAAGAATCTGAGGGAATCAAATTGGGGTTGAGAGACGAAAGGATGAAACGGAGAGGAAGAGAGAGAATTTAGGAGAGAGAGAGAGAGAGAGAGAGTAGAAAGCTGAAAATTGAACAAAATATGGAAAAACGAAAGAGTGGTGAAGGTGAAGGAAGTTATGAGGCGTCCCATTGTCTCAGCCTTTTCTTTCTCTTCTTATTAACTAACTTTGCCTCGCTTTGGCGCCTTTTTTCTAACCGTTTTTTCCTTTTTTTCTTTTTTTATTTTCTCCATTTTTGGAATAATTCTTTTATTATTCCACAGATAAACTTTAAAGTGTTTTTTTTTTATATTATTATTATTTTAATTTCTTCCATTTAATTTAGATGAAAATTACAATTTTAGTCATTTATATCTTCTTTATTTCCCGTTTTATTTTTAAACGAAGTAGATATACTAATCAAACTCGAACTATTAATGTAACATAATTTGTAAACATAGAAAATTTTAGATTAAGCTTTCGAAGTTTATCGGTAATAAACAATATCACAGGTAGGAGTGTCTACGTTGATAGACATGTTACTGATAAGAGTCTATCGCTGATAGATTTTATTATATTTGCGTTTTATCAATTGTTGTTCCTAACAGTGATATCTATCGTAGTTTAACCAATTCGTCTTTGTCAAAACCAGTTTTGTGCTTTTGGCTTTATAAGTTATTTGTTTAGTCCTTACGTTTTCACTTGGCTTACGAGCTAAGTATAACAATTCAATTTTCCGTGTTTGTGTATTTTATCAATTTCATCTCAAATGTTTATGGATTTTCAATACAAGATTGTCGTGGATGATTTTTAACATTTATTAAATTCAAACTTTTACGACATAATATGAATCAACAACGAAATAATGCTACATGCGAGAAACACGACTTTGAATTTTCAATAAACTGTGAGAAACTATGAATTAAATCATAATTTACTTTCATATGGTTGATTAACTTTTCTACCGATCAACATATGGTTTGTTAATTTGTATATGCCCACCTTTTACAAACACAGTAATCAAACGCAAGTGTAGGTCAGTTTATTTAATTACGACGCACACCAAGTCGTGACTAATAATTAATCATCGATGATTTGATTGGACTATGGCGAAAGCCTATGTGTATGGCAACTAGAAGCATAACTTATAAGTTACGACGTTTATTTTGTTGGGTTGGTTGACAAATATGTCACTTGGTCAAAATTTTGAGGTTGCATGTCCTCGAGATATTTGTTTGTATGCCTTAACTACCAGTGTTGCAATTTTGTCTCATACTTTAAATACATATTGTTTATTTTAATCTTGAAAACTAATGCCAAGACTCCATAAAATTTATTATATAGTTAAATTGACAAATGAATAGAAATTCAATATGTTTATAAGATATAAAGTTTAAACTGCTAAGTCATAAAACTTGAATTTAAAGCCAGAGCGAACTTAACTCAACGACAATTGACAAGACCTTCAATCTTTGAAGTCAAAAGTCCAATCTCTCGTCTCAACGACCGTCTTAAAAAAAAAAACCTAACATTTAGTTCTAGAGAAAGTACAATAATCACAGTCACCAAATATAACCTAAACGATTACCAATACAAGTCATGCATATCGTCGTTACAAAATAATATTTAAGGAATAAATTATTACCACGCTAGCCCAATAATATTCTTATAAAATTATAATTACCAAATAGCCAAAATGAATTTAGCTCACCATAATTGACATGACTTCCTATCCTTGAGTGGGAGGTTCGGAACTTCCAACCCTAAATTGTTGTACTAAAAAAATCTAAATAATTACCGAATGTATTGTGAATTATTATTATTATTATCACAAATTAAAAACAAGAGACTAAATTATTACCAATTTAAACTAATACTAATCTTACCAAATTAGGGCTAATTTTATAAAATTGTCAAAAAGTCTTAAAATTTCATATCCAAGATATTTTGTTTCGCGTCCTTAATGTGCACCGTCATCAATCGATCCGACGGTCCAGATTTCTCCTCCTTCCCTTAATATATTCGCTTCATTTCTCAACTTCTACAAAACCCACCCGACTGATCAGTGAAGCTTCTAGGGTTTTTGCATCGCGAGGAAGCTGAAGAAGAAGAACAAGGTTTGATCTATATTCACTTCATCATTTCTCTCTGTTAATTTTTCTTGATCGTTTTCTCATTATTTGCTTATGCTTTTCCGATTATATTTCTTCCATAATCGTTGAAAAATGTTCGCATTAGGACACTCAATCGATGTGTTTTTACTATTCTTCAAGTATTTTTTCCCACCGGGTTTTAGGATTTGAGAACTGGATGAAACGAGAGTTGCAAATAGGCGATGAGTCTTTTCTATCTCTCCTTGTACGTATTCGAACTCTTCATCACGGGCTGTTTTTCATTTTTTGTGTTTGGGTTTGTTCTGGATATTGGGTTTCGTTTCTTACGATATATAAATTGGTCTTAGTGGTACGGAATACGGATCACCTTGTTGTGATTGAAATGTTCTTATTAACCGCCAAAACAGAGCTTATGCACGTTGGCGTTTATAGGGATAGTTATGGACGTTCAAGTACACACGTACCGCATTTCACCCATTTCCAGTGTTCGGATTTCTTACAGTCTCCTGTTTAGTCGGTTTTGGTATGTTCTGGCAATGAGTGTGTGAAGAAATGTGTTGCGACAATGTTATGTGTACTCTAATTTGTAGTAACAGAAGTTGAATGTAAATTAATTTGAGGCTAACTGGAAACTTGCATTTTTGTCTTTGATACGTTGGTTAATTCTTCGCCATTTATTTTTTTCAGGTTGCTTCAAAATGGCTTTTTTAAGTAAGTTTGGAAATATACTGAGGCAGGGTGCAAATAAGAGGATTGGATTAGATTTGGAGCGTTCCAGTCTGTCTCTCTGTCAAGCTGTACGATGGATGTCTTCCATGCAAAGTTCGAAAGTTTTTGTCGGAGGTTCTCTGGGAATACTTTGTTATTGTTCTCATTATTTTTTCTTTAAAGAACGTGTATACGTCAATTTATTGTCCTTATCTTGTGCTTGTATGTACGTTTGCCAGGTATTTCGTTCTCCACTGATGATCAAAGTCTCAGGGAAGCCTTTTCTAGATATGGGGAAGTAGTCGAAGGTATACCTCCCAATTCATTTACAATGATGTCCAAGGTTATCTTTGAAGTATACGTAACATAAATGCAATGATCAATAAGCTGGATGCTGCTTGTTATGCTAGTGGATTGTGTCAAGTCCGAATGTTTCTTAATGTTGCTTTCCTTTTACCCTTCTTTTCTTTGCCACCATGATAGCTAGGGTCATCGTAGACCGTGAAACTGGAAGATCCAGAGGATTTGGATTTGTGACTTACACCTCTGGTGAGGAGGCCTCTAGTGCTATCCAGGCATTGGATGGACAGGTAATGATTCTGCAGTCGACACATTGAGATTGAAAAGGATAAAGCGTTGTGTTATATTCATATGCTGCAATATATTGTAGAATTAATGCATGACCGCTCAAATAAGACTTCATGGCAGTTGTCTGCGTTCTTAAGGACCATGCTACTTTCATGAAGATGACTGTATCTAGTTAATGTATTTATGTTAATTAATCTTGTGCGAATGACTTCATGCGATACCTTAAATGCCATATTTTCTGTAGCAATTATTAGTGTGACCTTTATAGTGTGGAGATATAGTAGGCCATTCTTTGTACTATGCTCAAAAGTTAATTTGTCTTATAGTGTAAAGTGTTTTAGGAACTGTCCTGTGTGATAAAGGGTGCGTTGTATATTGGAGGCTTTCCTTTCTACTTATATTCTTGAATGGCTGGTTTGTTGGCATACAAAATTGACATTTAGATTTTTGTAGGAAAATAAATGTCTAAAGTGATGAGTGATTAAGGTGTCTGGAATTTGGAGTCTTGTTCCACTTTCGAATCTATGAGAACAAATCATATTAAATTAGACTGACTAATTTATCCAGATTCATTCTTTTTTGTTAATTTAATTTGGTCCTTTACATTTGCTAAACAGAAAGTTTAATGGCTCAGGTTAATTATATTTTTGTTCCTTCTACAACAGGACCTTCATGGTCGCCGAGTGAGAGTGAATTATGCTAATGATAAACCTCGTGGTTTTGGTGGCGGTGGCGGTTATGGTGGTGGCGGTTATGGTGGCGGTGGCTATGGTGGTGGTGGGGGTTATGGAGGTGGTGGGGGTTATGGAGGTGGTGGCAATGCTTATGGAGGTGGTGGCGGCGGCTACAGTGGTGGTAGTGGTGGATATTCTGGGACGGGCGGAGGCAATTATGGCCAAGGAAGTGGAGGAAATTATAGTAACGATTATGCCAGTGACAACCGTGAAAGTGTTGGTGGCTTTGGTGGAAATGATGCTGGCTACAACGCTGCTAGCAATTTTGCTACTGGTAGTGAAACTAATGCAGGTTTTGGGAACGTCAGTAGCAGCAGCGGCAGTGGGGGATCTGATGCAAGCTCTGGGTTTGGAGGATATACTGGTGGGGAACAATTTGGCAGCAATGAAACAAACACCATGAATGCATCTGGAGAGGAGCAATTCGAAGGAAATGATAGGGACGAAGACGACGCAGATGACTTTGCTAAAAGAGCCTGATAGAGATCACATGCACTATCCATAGTAAACTTGATCAAACATTTTTGGTTATGGCCATGTAGATTTTCCCTACATTCTACTGTACTGAACCGTCTGACTCTGTTTCATATGTTTGAGACTTGCTTCAATGATTGTGAATTTTTCTATTGAACTTCCAATCTAGTTTCTCAATGATAAATAAGTTTTGTCCGTGCTCTATTGTTGTCGGTGGAGACCCCAGTGTTGTTTTGCAGTCATACCACATTACACTTGTTTTTGTCCATTATATTAAAAAGTGTTTTATGTAGTGTTGGTGTTAGGGTTGTGTTTTGAAGTATAGAGTCAATTTGTTCTGACTTAGAAAGTTTGTGATTAGGTTGCAAAAGTTTGTGACTTAGAAAGTTTGTGATTAGATGGAAGTTTTTTTTTTTTTTTTGACAAAAGTTCAATCTGACAAGTGAACGTGGTTGAAGCAATTAGGTCTAATAGCTTCAATATTATGTTTACTTATTTGTAATGAAATTTCACGGATGAATCAATTGTAGTATACTACAATTGCAATTGTAGTTGGATTATCTTTTATAGCTCTTATCTCTAACAAGGTGTTAAAATTTACTATTATTGTTCTCCTTCACATTTGAGGATCAAACCATAGTGGTAACAATAAATCGTAATCATAATCCAAAATGTAATGGTAAGACAATAATTTTTGGACACAATCAGATTGATCAACTTGAATGCAAACATGGACTCCATACAAATCGATTCCTTCTATTTAAACTATGTAAATATTGCCTTAGTTTAATGATTCAGTAATTCACACGATAAAGTTGGAGTTAGTTCAAGATGGAGTTAGTTCAAGAGTTCAGTAATTCACTGTATAAACTATGAAGAAAAACTATATAATTTACTATATAAAGAAAGCTCGTTGAAGCAAAATAATAATTGATGATAATGTATAGTGTTTTACATTAATGATTGATCATTGTGGGGGGCCGAGCTCTTTTACTATAGCACTCTTTTTTTTCTTTTTGGGTGTATCTCTAAACTTACATTATCTATTTATCTTCTATAACTGCCTCAGCCATCATCTTTATCCATTGAAAATAACCATCTTTGAGCATTCCGAACCACTGGAGAACCCATTCTGGTTTTCTCAACAATCTGCTTTATCAACTGCTTTTCTATCTCATCATCATAATCACTGCTTTCATCTCCACTGCCATCTACCTCATTTGACTCTCCTTTCATTGTCCCGAACTTTCTATAAGACTCTTTCATTTTCTCCTCAACTAGTATCCGACCCAGGCTTATCGATCCGTTTTGTCTCCCATTCTGAACTGAAAATGGATGACCGTTAACAGTCGTTTGGCTTTGTGAATGCTTACTTTCATCACCTGTTGAAGGCGTATGTGTAAGTTCTTCTTCTGAATCGTCGATATCCATCAACTCATTATATGCCTCCTTGTAGGCATCTAGAGCTTCTCCTGATAAATTCATAACAAGGGGTTGAGCAGTTAGACTTTCTTCACTAGATGAATGTAGCATTTCACTATGGGTGAATTCTTTCCAAGAATCAGTTCGCTTGGCTTCAATACAGTGAAGTCTCCTCTCGCTGTTCTCAAGTGCCGTTTCAAGCTCTCTCACACGTGCTTCAAGCCTTGACTGGATGACTTCGTGTAGTCGAACACTAAGCTCCCAAGGTGAAACTGTGTAGTTACCCGAGGAGGTAAACTCACTTGCATCTCGATTTTGCTGAAGCTTAGGACTTAGCTCACTGATCATGTCAGCTCTCAACTCACCTTCAGAGAAATCTACTGTAAATTCTTGATCAAGCTGCAAAAATAAATTGCTCCATATCAACACTAACCAACGAGTTCTACATATATTTTCATTTTTATCATTCTTGAGAACAATTGATTCCCCCATTGGCAGCGCAAAACACAAAAATGTCCGTCAATCTCCATGTGTATATCAAATGCTCTCTTTCAATGTGATCCATGAACTAAACTGTGCAGTGCAGAGTTCTATGTATAGCTTACATTCGTTCTATAAGTTTTCTAAATTAAAAATTAAGGACCAAACCATGACACATAAGCAGAACAACTGTTGGCTGCCAATGGGGGAAAATTGAAGAGCCTAAATGACATTGGTAAGCTAGATTTATGGTTATCAAAGACTTCAAAAATAACAGTCTAAATATCTCCTCTCCAAGATCCTGGCAATAATAAGCATAAATATAAACGCTAACTATACAACACAGCCGAACAATTGAATTCTAGAGAAAAACCTATAATCAAAATAGCACGATACACGACCACGTACTTAAAAGGGACTATCCACAAGAACAAATCACAGTTATATGCTTAAATTTGGAAAAAAAAGAAAATAAGGTTGCAGAGAAATAATGAAATCATATGTATGCATAAATACCGAAAGAAGAAGTGTTCAACAAAAAATGCCACCATATCTTTGTTCGTGCACATGCTTATTAAGATGTAATGAATAGACACAATTACCTCATGAAGATCAGCGAATCTTTTATCTGTACTCGATGTTTCAGTATTTAGTCCCAACCTCTGGAGTTCTGCTTCAAGCTCAGCTTCAATTTTACTCAGAGATTCTGAATCCTCTTCGGGGTTCGGTTTGAATAATTCCTTATCATCAGATTTAGCTGAGGGATTGAGATTCTGGTCTTTCCCACCGAAGAAAGAATTGTCAGATAGGCCTACTGATTCACAGTGCTCATTTGAAAGTTCCTTCACTGTCAGAGAATCCTTCATCTCAAGTTCCTCTTGTAGATCTTGGACCAAGTTCTCATTATGCTTTAACAACTCTTTGAGCTTCTCTATTTCACGCTTATTTTCCATGAGGGAAACTAAGCCAATGGAAATCCCAAGACAGAATAGAATCATTCGATCTGGTGACCACAATAAAATGTAAATTTAGGCACAATTCATGAAGTGGTAACCAATTAAAAATACTGGTGATGAATACCTAGACTAGACCAAATGAGAGGAAAAGAAAAATAAAACTTCAATATTATCTTGCTCCCTTTCTCTAGGATCAATTTTATCAACTAGAACTGAATGCATAATGTGCATGGGAAACAAGTATGCTCAAATCAGACTGAAATTGGATCTTCCTAGTAGAGAAGAAATGCTCATGCATTCTGATGACAATCACTTAGATTGACCAAGTATCGAGATGTATAAGCACAGACTAGGAGTAGCACCCTTTCATTATCGATTTTGGTCTCTTCCAGACTTGGAAATCTAATTAGAATTTATAAGTCACTCACTTTTATGAACATTTGTCTTTTAGTATTCTATTGAGAAGACCTCAAAATGCTAATTTTCAAACAGAGGACATTCCAAATAATCAATAGTTTTACAAATACCAATTGGCAATTCTTAGAGCAGCATAAGATCACAATGACTCAGAATTCTTCAAACTATGAGTTTAAGAGAAAGATATAGAGTTTCTAGAATTCTTAAAGTTCTAAGAAGTTTATTTGTGAGTTACCATGTTCATTCTTGATGGAAATGAAAATAATATTCTATTAAGCAAAGAATTTGGTGAAAGCCGGGAGTTATCTTATTGGTTATAAAAACAATAAAATTTACCTTTTGCATGGTGAAACTTCTCATTATGCGTTTGACTGGCACTGCTTGCTCCACTTTGTCTCCCTCCTCCATTGATGTCTATCATCTCCGAGGTCTTCAAAGACTGTATTTTCGGAAGCAAAGGTATCCCATATACATCCCTGTTCTTTTCAACAAATGGTTCTTTAAGGAAGTTACTTGCATCCATATCAACCCGAATGCTGAAAGAATCTCTAACCGGCCTGCTGACTATGCGGGTTCCATCATTTACAACAAACCGCCTCATAGTGGATTTAGATGGTGACTGAAATGAATGTAGGATATACTCTTCCATTTCAACATGTTCCTTGTAGAGATGAGACAACACACAACTTTCTAATGAACTAAGTGGTCTAATAAATCTCCCATAAGAGTGTTTATGTCTAAGAGATCCTATTTTCCTCATAGTTGGCCGAAAACAGTTCAGTTCTCTAGAAGATGAACAAGGCAGCTGATCAATCATATTATCATTCACATTCACGTTTACACCACTTCTATGCCCAAATGTTTGAGGATCATTACTCGTTGTCATTGATAATTCCAGTGGCAAATTGGATGCTGAAAGCCCATTATATTCCTGCCAATTCCCCAAATTATCCATCTTTTCACAATCAAAACCACTAATAGAAGCCACATTGAATCGACTCCCAACAGAATCTCTCCCATTCAGAATCTCTCCTTCACCAGCAAGAATATCTCCATTTGCTTTCGTTCTTCGTTCTGTTTGGTGGAAGGGATGATCCAGAGATCCTAATTCCCCATTACTAGAATTCCTAGAAGACATTTGAGATGAAGTATTCCCATCTTTCAACAGTTTCTGCCAATACTTGGCTAAATATCCAGCTCCAGCGGCAGTTGCAACTACCCACAAGTCCATTCCACAGCCAAAGATACTAGCCAAATTCCACAACAATATTCTTCCCTCTTGTTCTAACTCCCATAATCAAACACAAGGGACAACAATATCCATCAATCTAAATCCAAGTACCGCAAGCCCACTTCTTCCGAACATTATATTTAATAAATCACACTAGCAAATCCAAATTCCACATTAAATAAACAAAGCTAAAACAGCATAACATCTCCCATTTTTAACTTGATGCTCAAAAGGGTTACCTGAGCAACACCTTCACCGTGAAGTTAACCAACCAGCGGCCCCCAAAAAAGAGACGAAACAAACTTCAATTTCTTGGCAGCAAGAATTAATAGTATAAGTTATTCCTAAACCTAGAAGAAACAAACGATCTCACAACAAGCAAACGAAGAGGCTGAACAGAATCAAATATAAAGTCTGAGGCCACATTTACTTCACAAAACTAGATTTATACCATAAAACCAATCAACACCACAAAGAACCCATTTGTTATAACACATTCAATTTCGGCTCAACACAAGCAAAAGCAGCTCTACACCCCAATCCAACACAAAACCCACCAATAAAAAAGGAAAAACTCACAACCCCCAACAGAAAGTTCTTTCAAATCATCAAAGAAATACCCATTTGAGAACACCCTCTTTGGTGCAGAACCCATAAGCGCAATTGCAAATTCCCATAACGAACAGAATGTACACGAAGCTAAGGAAGGAAGTCGAAGAAGAGGGTGAAAAATGGGTCGAAGAAATTGAAATTCAGAAGGAGATTGAGAAATCAGGAGTTCCAAGCCAATAAATGAGGAGGCTTTGCAGGTGTCGTTATCGTGGCCGCGGCGGTTGTTGGAAATAGCTCTGAAGGTGAAGAATATAGGACCCGTTGCCCCGTTATCTACTAAGGTAACCATTAACAAAGGGCCGGTATACATAATATAAATACATTACATTATACAAATTATTCATTTTCTTTTTCATATATATATATATATATATATATTAATGTTTTTTCTTTTCAAATAATTGTCTATTTTTTCTTTTCCTTTTAGATTAAATTAAAAATTTGGCACCCATGAATTTAGTCCATATGATTTTAATTATAATTCAGTCTTAGTTAGGAGCTATTTACGAGGATTTTATCAAATTATATAAATTACTCCTAAGGTTTTATCAGTCAATAAAGATTAAATTTTCACTTTTAAAATTATAGCGATTGAATTCTATATTTCTTCAACTCGTTGAGACCAAATTTATAATTTAACCTTATTTTTGTTTTAATTGTTGAGAGACCGAAACATACAATACCTAATAGGCACCATATTAAATGTTCTTTTTCTGATCCGCTTATTCAATTAATTATAGTGGACAAGGAATTATTTGGGTCTTCTTCTTCATTTGAATGAAGTTATTTTCCTCTAAGAAAGTATAGTTGAAGACTCGAGATTAAAGTTTAAGTTTTAAACTTTTAACACTTCCTCCTTATTAATATTGTTTCTTAAAAAATCAATTTCATAATAAAAATAATTATTACACCGTAATAAGAAAGACATTAAATAATATTAAATTCACCGATTTTAAGTCAAATGTAATTTTTCACCTATCATCTTTTTAAGATTGAATATTCGATTCCTATCCATTCAATTAAAAACATTTGACGAATTTTTCCATTATTATTTAAAAAATGTAAATTATTATGGTAAGAATTAATATTTGGATTGTAATAATTATTTAAGTATGAGATGTTATTATAGATTCAAGATATCTAGAAAAAAAAAGTGTTTATAATTTATTAAAGTATTATTTTATTAGAAAAACTAGTGAATTTGGCGGGAAATGGATTCCTCCAATTACAAAAAAGGCCATTAGCGTATAAGGAAAGGGTATTAATGAAAAGGGTAAAAAAGGAAAAAATATGTTAATTAGGCAAACAGATGGTTGATTAAGAAGCAAACCTACCTTTTTGGCTTTTGGCTTTTGGCATTTGTCCTTTATTATTATTATTTTTTGAAAAATGACTTTAGAAAGAAAAAAAAAAAATCAAGTGGTTGAGGCTTTTAGCTTTCTACCCTTTTTCTATTAGAAATAAAAAAATAAAAACGCCATTTTCTTTTCTGTCTTCCATTGGATTGAATTTCCTATGAACATCATTGATTTGGAAATTAAAAAAAAAAAAATCTTTATGGAAAATAATGATTAAGTTTAAAGTTTGAATTCCATCAATTTCTGTAATTTTTATATTTTGGTCAAATAATAACTTTTTGGTTTTTAACGTGTCGATTTCGTTTTTACAATCTTAAAAGTTTTAATTTGTTTTCTTGCGTGTGGATAAAGTGACCAAATTAAACTAGTTTGATAGATCTAAACCATACAATTTTGTTTTGATCGATTTGTTGATTTGCTGATTTACTTTAAATAGATTTTGGTCGAGATTAGTCAAATGGAAAAGTAATTAACATTAATGTTCGGCGAACAATCTAATACCAACAAAGTATATTAATTAAATAACGATGAAAAACATTGGACGAAAGGTGTGTAATGTCATCAATGACCCCAAGAGATCATATGAGACAATGACTAATGAGAGGGACTTTGTAAGTTCATCAGAACCATTGATTATTGTTTGTTGATGAAGTAAGCAATCTTATATGGATGATAGCAAGTGTTGCATTAATTGTTTTCAAGACCCACAACGAGGGTTATGTAACATCAAATCATAAGGAAGTGAATTTATGCATAAAGTTTTCCAAAAATAATAAAAAGATTGGATTTTTAAGTACGAGTGGCCTGATGTGCAATAAAGTTAATTATGCAATCGGTTGAAAGGAAAGCAAAAACAACATGACAAACGTGATGATCTCAAATGGCATAAACGAAATCAGTGAATCTCGCACATATATAGTTTTTCCAATGCCCGTAATTTATAAAGTTTCACGTTTGTTTTTGAAAAGTCTCCAAATGTCTAGCACGTTTGAGAAGTTTAAAATACAAATGATTTATTAGATATCAAATTGAATTTTATGTTTAATATGGCTATGTATTTTCAATTACGTGAATTTAATAAACATGAATTTTTCAATAACCTATTTAATACAAAATTAAAATTTCAAGGAGCCCGTTGCCTTAGAAATTAAAAGTTAAAAAATCTTTAAAGTTCAAAGATCAAATAAATATAAACAAAAATTGATCGATAAGTTAGTTGTTTTACTTAGACAACCGAGTTAGTTAGTTCTGTTCAGGCTATAAATTCAATTTTCAACCTCATAATGAGAGCATTTTACAACTGTATAAAGGTAAATTTTGTGTATTGAGAAGAAAAATGGTTCAGATTTCCGATCCTTGTTTATACTTTTAGTATGAGTTTCACAAACATGATAAGAACAGGCAAGCAATACAAGATAAGAATAACAAAAGAAGATGTAAGAATCAAAACATGTGCAGTTTTGAAAAAAAAATGTGTTAGTCAAGGGAGCTGATCATATCTACAAAATTGAAAACCAGCCAGTCAGCTTTTGCAGCGACGTTTTCTCGAAGTTGAACGCCAGCATAACATATAAACAAGTCAGCGCCTCCGGGTTTACGAGCCTAAACAGAAAGAAAATGCATTAGAATTAGAAGAAAGAAAATACAAAACCAGGCTCATCTGTCAGAAAAACTTTACAGCACATTCAGCTCAGTTAAGTAAGATGCCTTGTCAAATTAGTTTGAATACAATCATCTTAAATCAATTAAAACCATGAAGAAACAAAAATATAAGCATCAAGCCATAATTATGATGCTATGAAGTGGAAGTCATTTGCCTATGAAGGATTAGCTAGTAACAGGTAACCATGACTGTTTAGAATAAGATATTTCAGATGAAAAAGAAAATCCCTAATCCAAGCCCTCTTCTCACCTCTAGATCAGTTGCACCATCCCCAGTCATGACCAATGTCTTGTATCCACGAGCCTGCAAAACCAACCCGAATCAAATTTTGTAGAAGAAAAATCAACCGGACGTCTTACCAAAAGCAATGATTGTACCTTCCTCAGTTGTTCTACTGCAACTGCTTTTCCCCCACTCCTTGAAGTAGGCTCATTTTTATCGAACCCAATAAATTCACCATTGCTTCCAAAAAGCAATTGGTTGGCAAAAATATTCTCATGTGGAATCCCAAGAATCGATGCAACAGGCTTCACATAAAGTAGCTCGTTGATTAATAATAATGAACATCAATGCCTCATTAATTTTCCTAAAACTGATATTAGAAATTGATTAGTCCTTGCCGAAATAAATTCAAAGTAACAAACATGAGGGCCCTCACCACAAGTAGCCATGAACTTACATTGATCATTTGACGAAAGCCTCCCGAAATCAGATATACATCAATGCTGTTAGCTTTTAGCTTTTCAACTAACTCATCAATACCTGGAGAAAGCCTAAAGAGTAACGATCAGCACTATGAAAAATAGGACTAGAAAACTTTTAACAGGATAAGCTGGAGGATTAACGAGAAAGACCAAACAACACATCTCTGCTCTTTACTCCAACCTCTTATGAGTCAGTTTGAAGATTTGAAGCACAGATGGTCATATTCTGTTTTCAGATATACAGTTCACAGCAAATGCAAAGTCTTGTTTGAAGAATTACCACATAAATACTTCACATTCAATGAAAAGTTTTCATGTCCATTCTTTTGTGGAGGTTTGGTCAGTTTGGTTGTTATAACAATGCATCTTCCAGAATAAGAAATTCAGACATCCAATTAAAAGCTTACTTACAAGACTTATTTACCATCCAAATGGAACGGGTGGCTGTAAAAGTAAAAATATTAAGGAAAACAAATTTGCAGCTGTTAATATCATAAACAATATCTGAGTGCCCTTGGAGCTGAATGGTCCCTCCTATATTAGTAACATTAGTGATCTAAAGAGTCTGTTTTCAACAAGATAAAAAGGTAAAATAACCATCTTGCACTATGTTGAGAACAATACAGAAAGCAAGTGAAACCAGCATCATTTGATCTAGCCAGACAAGCAGGCACGGTAGTGGATGCCATTATCCAAGTACGTGTATCTTTTGCAACATATTTAAATTTCTTTTTAGGACAACCTGCCTTTGCAACATATTTAAATTTCTTTTTAGGACAACCTGCCTGACCCTACGATAATTTGGGTGTCAAGGAAACTTGCGGGATATTAAATCTAGGTGGCCACCATAGTTAAAATCATTCCCTCTTAGCCCAATTAACAACTAGCCCTAGAAACGGAAAGCATTTAGTCTCTATCAGAATACACAAATGTTCTATAGTCATGTATGCCCATAATCCCCCCTAACCCTTTTTTGGTAGCCTACCATGGTTAATGAAAAATACTAATGCATTTGGAATATAGCTCCATACCTTGGAGGTCTCTTAGCCAGAAATTCCTCAACTTGGGAAAGTGAAGGGTTAAACAAAGATAGTCTAGCAGCCAAAGCATCCTCAAACGGAACAGAACCACCCATTGCCCTGAGCCAGACTTACAAATTTTAGTTAATGAAAATTCATAGATGCCAATTAAATCATGTAAAAATCAAGCAAATCAAACCTAGCAGTCCATTCCGCAACCGCCTCTCCAGCTCCGCAAAAATCTGCTAATTCATCAATGCCCTCATCTACACAAACTGTGCTATCAACATCGAAGCATACTGCATTTGCGCTTCTCCATAATTCCAACACCTCTGATATTTTGAGACTAAAGTTTAAGACCACTGACCAACAAAAAGATATGAAAGAATATCTACCAAGATCGAGTTAATGAACTCAGTAACAAGAAATTTCCCATAAAAGCTCAGGCATAGTTATTTGACCGATTACTGAAATATCACATTTCCATTTTTCCCTTCATAGATCATGTTGCCCCCCCCCCCCAAAAAAAAAAAAAAAGACGAAGAAGAAGAAGCTAAAAGACAATTCCCTTCCACCTGTATTGCCAACCACCGACTCTACACTATGTGGGGCTGCTACCAAAAAAGTATTATCATGTTAATCAGATTCCATTCCTACAAAATAGATAAACAGAACAGACACTGAGAGAGGACAATATATTCAAGAAATTCATAGTGACCTTTAGATGGTGATGTGTTGTTGAATTTGGAAAGTGTAGGGCTTTCAATTGGCTGAACTGAAGCGGCAATTGGATTGAATGACACACCACATCTCCCCATCTCCATTCCACCTTTATCCAATCTTCTAGCAAATTGCAATAACAACTTAGGACGAAATGAGGAATGAATTTGTCTACAATGAGTAGGTAATGGTTTGATTCGTGCACTCAACAAACTTTCCATCAATTATCTGTCATGAACATAACAAAGTATCCAAATCAGTGAACCTGGTCGGCACATACACTCCAACACTAACCCAGTTCAATTCAATCAAAGAAAACCCATCAAAAGAAATCACTAAATCAACAACAGCCCAGTAATATATATGTGATATAATATGATTTAAGGAACCTAGATCCACATGAACTCATAAAACCCAAAAGAAGACATAAATTTCCTTAAAAATCCAAAACAAAATCACGAAAAACAATAAGAAAAAGGGTAGGAAGATAAATTTTATCCTATACTACAGCTTTCCTTTCCAGGGGTTTCCACAAATCTTCCCCAAAAACCAAACGAAAAAACAGGAAACTGAAATGGGTGCGAGTGAAAAATGAACAGCAACGAAGCAAACGGATTAAGATTGATTATAGAAAGAAAAATGTGGAATACAAAGACAAATGATCAGAAATTTACAAAGCTTTGTGTTGTCTCTTCTCTGGATCTGTGAATTTTTTTCGCGATAATAATCAAAGTTGATGTTGGAGAGCTTTGGTCTACCTTCGACCTGCCTTTTTGACGGAATTTACCTTTTGGAAACGATTTTGAAAAAGGTTTGAAGTAAGTTTTCAAGTTCTATTTTAATGGTTGAAAATCAATCTATTTTTTTATTTTTAAAAAATCAATTTAATGTTTATTTTGTGTACTTTTGAATATTTAAGGGTGTTTGGGGCAAGGGTTATCTCGAACTATAATAATCCCTCTAGCTACGATAAATACTATTTAAAAATCTCCAATTAACTACAGTAAACACTATTTCAAAATCCTCAATTTGCTATTGTATTTACTGTTTGCTACAGTTTTTACTATTTGACATTAATCATTTTTATTATTATTTGCTACAGTGTTCACTATTTTTTTTTCAAACTAAAATAATCTACACCACAAACACATACTATTATAACTCAAACTAAAATAATCTACCGTTCAAACACAAACTATCATAACTCTAACTACAGTAACCTAAAACTATAATAACTCACTCCTTACCCCAAACACCCCCTTAGGGTTGTCTTTTAATTATAATAAAATAAAAGAATATTTTATTGCGATACTTCCTATTATTTGTAAATATTTTGATTTATTTTACTATATTTTTAAATAAAATAAATTAAAATTAAATTATTAATATTAATTCAAGACTGAAAAATAAACAAATTAATCTTTAAGATATTAAATTTTACTTTAGTGTTTATCTGACAAAATGAGTTTGACATCAATACGAACATAATTCAATTACATAGTATTTGTGTTATCAACTTCTAAGTTAGATTTTCAATTTGCTTTCTCCACGTGTTTTGAAAACAAAATTGTTGTCATCGTCCAAGTTAGTGGCTTTCGTAAGATTTATATTTAAAAATTTTGCAAGAATAAATCATTAATATGCGCAGAATTGAAGAAGGAGAATACTACACGTTAAATTATTAAGTTTTTGAGTTTGATTTCAACCTCATCATTAAGTTTGAAAATGTTATAATTTTACTCTTAAAATTTTGTTTCGAAATTTACGATTTTAACCTCAATTTTTACTAAGTAGTCACTTCCACTTTCATTGTATACTATAGTGTCAAATAACTATTTTTACAAAATTAAAATAATAAAGTTTCAATATTCTGATCACCATCAAAATTAATTTTAAAATTTCACTTAATCGATAGCATTAAAACCAAATCAAAGTTAAAAGTGTAAATTTTGAAACATAAAAATCAAACTGACGCAAAACTCAAATCTCGAACGATAAAACTGTAACACAATTAAAAATTGATGGACTAAATAAAAATTAAACTCAAACTCTATAAACTAAAAAATGTAACATTTTAAAACTCACAAACGAGCCGAGAGAGCAATTTCATCTCTAATTGAATTAGTTGCACCCATTTCCAGTGGCCTATGGTCTAATTTGGCCACCTTCTTCTCCCACACGACAAGTTACAAACAAAAAGAGGCATTTGTAAACTTAGCCCTTTTGATGTGAGCTCATTTAATCCAATTAAATAATCAAAACACAAAAATATCACATCAAAACTAAGACCTAAAAGACAAATTTTTCCAAAATTAAATAAAATGAGAAAATTATTTTTTAATTAGTAGATTTTGAAACTAGTTTTCATATGATGATCTAGACGAGTATTTGCAACGTTGAATTGAGTTAAAAAGGCTGCGTTCAGGATGTATAATTGTAAAAATAAAGTTTCCAAATACATTTGCAAAATAGATAAATAGAGGAAAATGAAACTTTTACGATAAATATATGCAGACGAGAGAAAGACGGGAAGATGAAAAGTTTTTAATAGATGTACAAATTTTAACCGTGAATACTATTGAAGTTGGTGTATTTGTGTTTTTTTTTTAATATATGTCCCCTAAGTTTCAAAATGTTGTTTTTTAGTCCTTGAGTTTTTTTTTTAGTTTAATTTCAATTTAGTTCATAGGTCTCAAAATGTTACAGTTTTATCATTGAAATATGAGTATTGTTTAAATTTAATCCTTGGTTTTTTTTTTTTTACTTCATACTCATTTTTCAGTGTTAATGCCTACTAATTAAATTTTAAGATTAAAAAAAATCATAATGAATTCAATTTCAATGTTAAAATAGACAGCAAGAGCTTAACTCAACTGATACCTATATGCACTGAGAATCAGAAGGCTTCAAGTTTAAATCCCCACACCGAACTTGTAAAAAAAAGAACCAAGTATTAAAATTAGTTTTAGAATTTAAATTTATACTTATATAAACACAAAAGATTGAAAGTGAATATTTGAAAAAATAAACGCTATAAGAGTATATCTCGAACCATACGATCTAATCAAAACAAAAAACATAAATTTCAAGGTAAAACTATTAAAATTATGAAAATAGCTTTTTAAGAATAATAATAAAAAAAACCACTAAATGACAAAAATCCCCCACGTTTGATGTACCGTGACAAATATTTTACTCACTTTGTCATTTTTTACAACTTGCCTGTTTCAAAATTTTATAATCTAAATTGAAATTAAATTCAAAATTTACCGACTAAAATCGTAACATTTTAAAACTCAAACTACTAAAAATTATAGCCAAAATCTAAGATAAAACTGTACGTATATCTTTTTCGAAATTATTTTAAATGATAAAATATTGAAAATATTATAGTTTATTTGCGATATACTATTATTTGTATCTATCATCGTAAGTATGCATAATAGTCTATTGCAATATATTATAAATAAAGAGTAAAATTAAAAAGTGTGAGGTGAGGTGGCAACCAAATTCAGTAAATCTAACTGCACGCAAACTACCACCCACTGTTTTCTCTCCAAACTCGCTTCCTTTGTTCCCCTCTCAATTTCATGGGTTGCTGAGTTGTCAAGTAAGCCTGTCTATGTGGCAGTTGCATATGCCTACATTCGTGCTTACGTGTAAACCATTTGTTAAAACCAATGACGTACGTTCATACACATTTATTGAAAAAGGACAAAATCAAACATCATTTATAAATGGTTTTATGTACTATTTTGATATGATCTTAAGCAATGTTTATATATGGCGAAATGTACGTAATCCATTAATATGGTAAATTAAGAAGTTAATCCTATTTGATTATATTTTATCGTTATTTCTTGTAATAAATTTTGTGAGATTTTCTCTAAATTTATAATCAAAACGTACAATCTGATGGAGAGTAGAAGATGCTCGATCTGATTGTGTTTGAAAATTTGAAATTTACTGTCTTTATTGTCAACGTTATAGACTGTGATGATATGAGAATTATGTATTTGTCACATTTATTAATATCTTTACGTGTTACAGTTATTGTTAAGACGAAGTAATAACAATAACGGTAAATTTGACAAATTAATCATTCTAAGTAAATGTGAATTGTGATAAAAATCAATCCAATTACGTTCGTGATTTAGGCTCATTCCGATTACACCAATTTTTATTACGAATTGCTAAACATGACGATAGATCATTTTAGTTCCTTTACTCTAGAAATGTTCATTTTGGTTTATGTAAGACATGTTTGGATTGATTAAGAGCGTTTTAAAAGTATTTCAAAAGCTATATATTTGTTGTCAAGCACTTCAATTTTTTTCTCAAATTAACTTATATTTCCACTACAAGAGAAAAACCACATACAATATACGAGTAAAATAAAGCATATTGTTGTATATGGTGCAGTAATCCATGCAGTCAGAAGTTAAAAGAAACATACTTGGTTCATATACTCGTAAGTATACGTAGTAATTACAATTTTTTAAAAAAAGAAACTACATTAACAAGAAAGATCACTTCCTGCCACACCCCGACAATTAAGTTAAGAAAAATAGAAATATCATGCTTACAACAATTGAGTCCCTTAAACATAAATAACTACTAAAATTGGACTTTCAAACTTACAAAACCGTAAAAATTATAACAATTTATTATTATTTAGGGTTGAAAATGCACATGCAAAAAAGCAAAAAATAATAAAAATAACATAGAAAAGGACAATTTAAAACATAAATTATAAGACCATTAAAAATTAATTTATATCTTTTAAAAAAATGAGAGAAAATGAGTAAGTCTTCCCACACTACTGCATGCAGCCGCCCAGCCGCCATGAAAGAACATGAAGAATAAAAAAAAGAAGAAACCAAAACAAGGGCTGCTAAACCCTAAACGTCAATTAATTCTTCAAACTCTCTCTCTCTCTCCACATGATCTTTTTCGTTTGTATTCATCTTATATTCGAAATCTAATGATTAACCTGCCTCTTGTACCACTTTCTCTCCTAATCCACCCAAACTCATACCTTCTTTTCCTTTAATTATTACGTGTACGTTACGATATGGATGGACCGATGAACGGAAATCACATAGTTGAATGAGAGTCAACTGGAGACATAAAAGTATGATTAAAAAAGGCTTCAAAGAAATGAAAGCATCTTTCTTTTTTGTGATTCAATTGTATAATTAAGCATGTTGGTATGGATTCGAATTCTAAATCTTGATTCGAATCCTAAGTCCGATCGTGATACTTATATTTATGTATATCTTTGAGTAGGTGCAGTCGACAAGATTGCATGAAGACAGAATAAAAGGTTATATATATATGTGTATATATATAATTGGAAATACAAGAATTAACGTGGAAAAATTTCAAATTTTAACACAAGGCAACTTATGATTGAACAGAATGTGAAAAGAAAATTTAACCAAACCAACACAGACTCAAACTAGGACCAACAAATTTAACACACGACAACTTATGATTGAACGGAAGATAAACGCAACTCGAGATGGAACTAAGTAATTTAGTTAAATATTTAAATCTAATTATTCACACATCTCAATCACTACCAAAAATACACATAAGCCAAACCATCTTCCATTGTCCTTATATACATATAATATATATATATTATATATATATATACATTCTCAACCACCACAAACTTGTCAAAGAAATAGAGAAGCAAAAATGGAATACAACATCAAGGGGTTAATCTAAATGTACGACTAATTTTGTTGTCAAGACACAAAAACTGGCATCAACAGTACTCAAATCTTTCAGAGAAAAGCAAGAAAAATGCATACATTTTTTCAGTTTTGAATTTGGAGAGTCGTCGTAGCAATGGAGATTCCAAAAACAGAGAAAGTACTCTCTGCATCTTCATCATTGTCATCTTCATCGTCGTCTTCGTCTTCGAGTTGCTTATCGTCGTATTGTTCGAACCATGAAGACAGATCTTGGAAGAGTAGTCCAAGAATGAGATTTATTGATTTTCTTCGTGACAATGAACGGGAATGGAAATCGGCTGAGAAGCGGTTCGATCAGCTCTGTTGGACTTGTGCCGGTAAGGAACCGGCCGTCAAGTCCTCTAATTTTCCCTTTTGTATTGGTGAGTTTTTTATTTTTATTTTTATTATTGTTCATCAAGAAAATTAAATATAAAAAACTCAATAAATAGTTTGCGTCAAACTAAGCTCCATCCTCGTTTGATCAACATTTGATTTTTTATTTTTTATTTTAAAAATCAAGCTTATAGACACTTTTTCGATCTATAATCCTTTTTTCTTTATAAAAAAAAATAGTTTTTGTTTTTGGAATTTAACAAATAATTCAACTATTTTACTTAAGAGGTAAAACATAATAAAAAATGAAGAGAAGTATATTTAAATAAGAGCGAAGAGAAAATAGACTTCATTTTCAAAAACTGAAAACAAGAATAAAATGGTTATCAAACACAAGTGTAACTTTACCTTTGTTAATCATTTGGGTCCGTTTAGTCCTTCCGTATTTTTGTATTTGGTTTACGAAATTTGCTTATTCCTCACAATTTCTACACCTTTTAAGAACGAGAGTTGAAATTTTTAGCTAAATTTCTGCTCAGAAAAAAAAAAAACCAAACTTTTTACAAACTAATTTTGCTAATTTTCAAAATTTAGATTGGTTTTTTGAAAACATTTAATAAAAAGTAGATAACAAAACAAGAAATTTAGAAGTGGAAGTAATATTTATATGATTAATTTTCAAAAACAAAAATAAAAAAATGAAAAAGGAAAGTTGATATTAAAAGTAATTTAATTTACAAATCTGATATGCATTAACCATTAATCTCTTCCCCAAGTAGGAATGTCAGAGTCCGAGGAGTTTGCATATCAACTGTTGAGAGCACTGAGAAGAAGAAAGAATTGGAAAATAGATATCACCAAAAGTGAATTTCATATCCTCTGGTGCCACTTCACTCATTCCAATACAACAACTACTCTATTTCACCTGTAAAAACCTATAATATCCCTTTTTTATTTAGCAATAATTTTTTTTTTTTTTTTTTTTTTAAAAAAACTCATTGTTTCTCCCATTTTTAATATTGATCTCCTTTTCCTTTAATGTTCTTCAGTTGTGATAGGAACTTGGATGGAAAAGTTACAGAGAATGATATCAAACAGGTCTGTCTCGTGTTTTTTTTACTGTATTTCTCTTCTCTTTGTGATATCAATAACCTTGGAAAGTTGTAATAATGCCCTCGAACTTTGTCGTTTGTTTCATAAACTTTCATAGAGTAACGATATTATCCATGGGTTTTCTCACATGTTTCAAAAGTAACGTTGGACGAAAATTGAGATATGAAATGATGTGGTTGTGATTTTATTTCAACGTTTTAGGTCATTGCTACATAGTTCTGAGTCTTGTTTTTTTGCTCAAAATTCTACAAGTGTGTTTGAGATAGATTTACGAAGTCTATTAACTCGTGAACTCTTAGAGTCCACGAGTTAATAAGGCATAAAATTGATATTTTATGGTCATGGGCCTACGAACTCTTTAGGCCAACCAAGGGGTGGAGTTCACTACTCCACACTTTCCAACTCCCTCCTTCCCAACGCCTTCACATAAACACTTGCTAAAAGGGTTTCTATTCCAAGGGTAGTTTTGAAACGTTTTCGAAAGTTCAAGGGTAATATTGCAACTTTTGAAACAAAGGGCAAAGTTCGAGGGCATATGTTATAATTTAGTTTAGATTTAGTTTATTTTGGTAATTAATAAATTTGAGACTTGCAGATAATAATGTTAACTGCTTGTACCAATAAGTTATCTGTGACCCACGAAGAAGGAGAAGATTATGCTGCTTTAGTCATGGAAGAGCTGGATGAAGAAAAGCAGGGCTACCTTGAGGTATCATTATGTGTTTCATATCTACGTCCTTCGAATTTACGATATGTTCGGGAGTGATTTACAAATGGTTAAGATTGTTTTTGTCATTTAAAAAAGCACCTTAAAACATGCTGCGAGAGCTTCATAACTCTATAACGACAAGCGATGTGTTCTAACGAAGAAGAGTTGGACAGTTAAAAGTGATGAGCTACTGTTCAAGAGTTAACATAGATGAATGATCATTTATGGAGAAGATTTTTAGGAATTCAACCGATGTTTCACATTGTCTAGATAAGAGGTACATCGTGAGTATATAAAGTTGGGTGAAACAAGAGATAAAATCATGGAAGGTTATGACCAAAGTAGACGAATAACATTGTAGAGATATGTAGAGTCAGTTGTCTCACATTTGCAAATTTAGTTAGAATAATTCAGCTTTTATGGTTACACTAATCTACTTTCACAGTCTTCATGATTAATAATATTATGTGCATTAGTATTACCAATCTGTTACAAAAATTTCAGCTACATCAGTTTGAGAAGCTCTTCAAGATAAACTCATCAAAGGTGTTCTCTCCTCTAAACAAACAATCATCAAATAAACACATTCGGCATCACCATGATTCATTTCAAGAGTCAATATATGAGGCTGAAATTTTGCTTAGATCTCGATGGAGACGAGCATGGATGGTGGTTTTGTGGTTGATCATTTGCCTTGCACTGTTTGCCTGGAAATTCATTCAATACCGCCAACGAAAGGCGTTTGAAGTCATGGGTTACTGCCTCTCAATTGCCAAGGGGGCAGCAGAGACTTTGAAATTTAACATGGCTTTAGTCTTGCTTCCTGTTTGTCGAAACACGATTACATGGCTTCGCAAAAATTCGTCTCTGAACTCTGTCATTCCTTTCAACGACAATGTAAACTTCCACAAGGTAAATGAAGCTTTGGTACTCTATAACAAAATGTAATTTGGCAAATTCCAATATATATACTAATTAGATTGTCATTGGCTAAAAAGCACGAGTACGGACAACCGGTGACATGCCATTTTCTTAAAATCTAGGAAACGGACACAACAAGGACACATTCATATCACCTGTATACAAGAAAGAAATTAAAAACCAACGAGTTTATATATTCATATGCTTAAAAAGTTAGTTCGATGTATTTCGCTCTTTAATTTTATTACTTTTGTCATATATGTGTCTATTTTAGTATACGTAACAATTGTTCAATGCACATCTAATAAATGTCGGTCTTGTTTCGACGTTGTAAAACTAATGTTTAACATGTCTACCACACTACCAAGCATCTGGTACATGTATGATACAGACACGCTAACCAAAATAAAGTGTCGCTGGTTCTTAGATCATCGGTTCGTCCACAAACTACACTAATGCTTATGTTTTTCTAACCTAGTTAGTTGCAGGAGGCATTGTGGCAGGAGTTATACTTCATGGAGGAACTCATCTTGTTTGTGATTTTCCAAGAGTTAGTGGTTGTGAGAAGTCAATTTTTAAGAAAACTATTGCTGCTCAGTTCAACTACCATCAGCCATCTTATGTTGAAATCTTGACCACAACTGAGAGTTTAACAGGCATTATTATGGTCATATTGATGTTCATTGCATTTTTGCTCGCTACGAAATGGCCACGTCGCAAATCGACCTTGCTTCCGAGGTCTATTCAACAAGTCACAGGATACAATACCTTTTGGTATTCTCACCATTTGTTCATATTTGTCTATGCATTACTCATTGTTCACTCCATATTCTTATTCCTAACTGACAAAACAACAGAAAAAACGGTAAGCCACTTTTCTCACTCCCAACTTTTTTAACTGCACCATAGATTCTCTTTTCGCTGTTTGTCGTAATCTACTTTGATCGTTAGTCTCTTTTCATTTACTTAATAAGAAATTTCTATTCTTTTCTGTAAAAAAATGTTTACATATTACCTTGGTTCTTGTACGTTTAGTATTTGTTTACTTTGATCCCTATCTTTCAAAAGATTTATATTGGTCCTTATCTTTCAAAATGGTCACTTTTTTAAAGTTCAAAGACCAAAATAAACTAAAGTTCGAAAGTATAGGAACCCAAACGAACCGAACTCAAAAGTAAAAGGACCAAAAAGGTATGTAAATGCAGAAATATAAACTGTCACAAGGAAAAATACATCATATATTTTCTTTGAAGTATTCTGTAGATGCTCAAATTTTAAAGCTGAATCTAATTTGTGTAATTTTCTGTTTTTTGAAGACTTGGATGTATATAGCAATTCCAGTTTTATTATATACTGGAGAGAGGATTTTTAGAGCAATTAGATCTTGTTTATACGAAGTAATTGTTTTGAAGGTATTCCCATTTTACTTTCCTATTTAATACGCGATAAGGCCGAGAAGAACTACGACCTCGAATACGAGTATTTTAACAAAATCTGTATGTATAATATGTCTTATGCAGGCAAGGACTTATTCAGGAAAAGTTTTATTTCTCAAATTGAGCAAACCAGAAAGATTCAAATACCAAAGTGGGATGTATGTATTAATTCAATGCCCTCAAATCTCCCCATTTGAATGGTAAGGAGTCCTAATAAGCTCAAGCCTTCAAAGTTCTATTTATTAATGACATGTTCGAGAGTGATTATAAGTGTGTTTCAAAGTGATTTCACTATTTCAAAGTCACTTTTGAACATGAGTTACTTCTTCATGTACTAATAGCCGATAAGGTTCCTTGATTCTTTAGGCATCCATATTCTTTAACTTCTGCACCACAAGACAGCCACCTGAGTGTACATATCAGAAATTTGGGAGATTGGAGTTATGAGCTCTACAGCCTGTTCCATGAGGTAATTGGTGAGGAAGGATAAAATTTTATGATTCCCTTAAAGCATCATCTCTCTTTCATTATGGTTTAGCAATTTGTTCTTATAGATATAAGTAATTACTGTCACTTTTCATGAGAACTTAAATCATGAATCAGGACCAATCTCAGTTAACAAATTTATGGTTTATAGGGAATATTTCCTTCAAAGGATTACCCCAAAATCTTCATTGATGGGCCCTACGGTGCTGCTTCTCAAGACCATGTCAAGTACAACAATGTGGTGCTAATTGGTCTAGGCATTGGAGCCACACCCTTCATGAGCGTCATAAAAGACGTTCTAATCAGACTTGCTGGGAAATCTGACCGTCATGTAAGACTCATTTTTTCCCTATGATTTTCATTTCTTCAATTTCCTAACATTCCTCATCACCAACAAAGTATGACTATGGTTTAAAATTGAATAGAGTGACAATGGAAAGTGCAACCAAAGTGCATCAAAAACCTATCTTTATTGGGTTACAAGAGAACAAAGCTCCTTTGATTGGTTTAAAGATTTCATGAATGATTTAACATTTCTAGACCAAACTCAGGTAATATATATATATATATATATATGTTGATTTTAACATGTTGTGTAGTTAAAAATGTAATTCTGATGTCACAAGTGCTCTTAGTTAGCTGTGGAGATGCACAATTTCCTCACTAGTGTATATCATGAAGGGGATGTAAGGTCTGTTTTGATAAGAGCAATTCAAGCCTTGCATTATGCTCGACGTGGCATCGACATTGTCTCCAAGACTCGGGTGAGCTTTCCATATATACACGGTGTGAATATAAGATACAGTTTGAGAGTGATTTTGATATTGTTCAAATCATTCTTGTCACTTTCAAAGTCACTTTAAAAACATGACTTTAATGGCTCAAAAGCACTTTTAAATGTAATTTTCATATTATCAAATTTGGTTTTAAATGATAAAAAACGTGTTTAAAAGTGATTTTAAACTACCAAACACGTCCTCACGTCATTGGCTAGCTTACCTTGTCTAAAAAACTGTTACTGTGTTATACTAAATGAGTTGCTAAGGCGAGTTTGATTTTCGAACAAGACCTAACTAATTGATTGATCTCTCTTCAATTTGAAGGTACAAACTCATTTTGGTCGACCAAACTGGATAAACATCTTCTCAAGTTTAGCTCAGAGGCACGTAAGAGAAAGAATCGGTACGATCAAAGCATAATCAAAATTTCCTTTAATCCTTGAACTAAAAACTTTGTATGAATTACTTATTGAGAAAGTATTTTTTTGGATGTAAACAGGAGTTTTCTACTGTGGTCCTTTGGCTTTGGCAAGAGAACTAGAGGGATTATGCACCAAATTCTCCACCAAAACCTCAACTACATTTGTATTCCATAAGGAAAACTATTAGATTAACATTGTTATTCAACTATACAAAATTGTCTAAATGACACAACAATCAAGTAAAAATTACAGGTTAAAATATAATTTTGGTCCCTATACTTTGGATTTTGTTCGATTTTAGTCCATATACTTTCAATAAATCTAAAAATTAATCTCCAATGGTTGTAATGGTAGTTTATTACATATTAATTATTTTCAAGTTGTTTTGTTATCTGTAACATTTTTATTATAAACTTTGAAAACAAATATATGTATTGTATTTCTTTGCATGAAAAATATTATTATTATTATTGATCAGATAGTAGTCTAACACGTTATATCGTGGTCTATGATATTTTGCTAAACCTATAAATATTTTTTTTAGTAATCTCGTCATTTAAAATAATTTTCGTATATATATATTAAAAAGAATTTAAGGTTTTTAAATCCAAATTGTGTATATATTGAGTGAAACAAAATTTGGAAGTGAAGTTTGAATCAAGCCCTAATTTTTTGTGTCCAAACTCGATATTCTAATAAATGCTGGAGAACTTTGAGCAACTCAAGCTCGTCCTCCGCATTTTCAAATGGCGGCAAATTCCTCAACTTCCAGTAACGATCGAGATTTGAGAACCGCAACTTCTAATCAGTTCTTCGGTGAGCGTTTTTCGGATTTTACTTTTTCTCGCTAGAAACCATTTGCTCAACCACGCGTTCTAGTGGTTTAATCGTTTACATTACTATATTGATTTCACCAACAGAGTAGCAGTGTTCAAGAAATGTAGGAAATGGGAATCAAAAGCTTTTTTCGACTTTTGAATATTAGGATTTAATGGAAAAAACTACTGCTCCTCATAATGAATTGCTACTCAGGATTGTGGGTCGTATTTATGTTTTTCTCTAATCGATATACAATGGAAGGATGATGCAGAGTTTTTCGTCGATGAAACTATTTGTAAAACTATAGAGATTAGTGAATGCTTCATGGGTTTTGTGTATTTTTGAAGCCGTAGAGAAAAAATTGCAAATACCTGCGTAATTTTAGTGCACCATCAGCTTCTTAGACTTGTTGCTCAAGTAGTGATTTGCCATTATATTTGAATGTGTTGAGATGGTTTATTACAAACATGCTATTTTTTCCTGCAGAATGGAGGGAGTTTCTATGGGGAGCTATCGCCGGAGCATTTGGAGAAGGAATGATGCACCCTATTGATACCATAAAGACTCGGATTCAAAGCCAGGCGATTCTATATGGAAGTCAAGTATGACGCATAGGAGAGCTCATAAATTGTGTCAGTTGATGAAAATACTTTAATTTTATCTTCAGGATATCTGCTTGGTGAAGAATTAAATTTTAGTTCAACCATAATGTTTTTTTTTCATGGGAAACTATTAGTAAATTCAATCATAATATTAAGGGTTTGCTGCGGCATTTAATCAATAGAAATTCAGTCACCCCTCTCCAAGATTTTGTTGATTTCGTAATTCCTAACTCTAAAATTTGTTCATTGTTCATCTCATTTATATCAGAATCAAAAGAGCCTGTTGCAGATGGTCCAATCAGTATGGAAAATTGACGGATTAAGGGGTAACCTTTTTCTCCTTTTTTTTTTTCCAGTTGCTACTAAAATTTATGTTTCCTTTACATTCTCTTGTGTTATTGTGATAAGTTCAAATTTCTTAGTCGTACTTGATTTTGCTGTAATATTTGGTTTTTTATCCTGGTCTAATAGCTCTTTAGGCTTTTATAGGGGCATAGCTCCTGGAATTACTGGTTCTCTTGCCACTGGAGCTACATACTTTGGTGTTATTGAGTCCAGTAAGAAATGGATTGAAGAAACACATCCTAGCCTTGGCGGTCATTGGGCTCATTTCATTGCTGGAGCAGTTGGTAAGCAATGCCGCCTCATGAACATTCCTATACCCCTTTTGTCAAAGTTGAATGGTAATGCTTGGATGTACTTTACAGTGTTTCATTATAAACTAGCTAATGAGATTCAGTGTCCAATTTTCTTCATGTAACTGTGCGTCCAAACCCCATCCCTATAAAGGAAAGCGTGTTGTATAGATTTTGTTTCATGCCTGAATCATGTAATTTTCAGATTTGTGAATGAGGATTCCCATTTAATGTTTTGCAAAGGCAGTGACCTAAGGCATCCACATCTAGTTAACTTATTTTATTTTTTGACCTGAACCTCCAATGCTAACTGTTGAAAACCATTGCCTGTATGAACGTTACAATAATCTGGTGTCACTCTTTTCTTCCTTCATTGTCCATTTCAGGTGATACACTGGGTTCCTTTGTATATGTTCCTTGTGAAGTCATGAAGCAACGAATGCAAGTTCAAGGCACAAGGTCATCTTGGAGTTCTCTTCCCATGAAGAATAATATCTCTATGAATCATGGTGGGCAAATGTATGGCTATTATTCAGGGATGTTCCACGCTGGTCGTTCAATCCTGAAGGAACAAGGATTAAGAGGATTATATGCGGGGTCTGAACTCTAAACCAGATTGATTCTATCTATTGGATTTTCATAATTTTGGTAGCAAAATATACTCGAGTGAAATATAATTACTACATGATTGTGACCCTCTCCCTTGTATCGTTCCAGATATTGGTCTACACTTGCCAGGGATGTGCCATTTGCTGGTCTAATGGTATATAAAATTCTGAATCTTTGTACTTCTGTTTGAGTTGGTGGACTTTTTCCCATTTTATTTGCTCTTGGATCATTCTCTTCTGTATTTATTTTAGCTAGGTCTCTGCAGATTTTACTGTCATGCTAGATCCTTAGCTTAATTCTAAGTTGCTAATTGATAAATCTGGAAAAAGATTTCTTGTGGACACACACGCACACACATATGAGATGCTTCCGTAAATAATCATGTATTAAAACGATTCACAACTCAAAAGTTCTGTCATCCTCAAGAATTTTTTCTCCATTAAGAAATAGCATCCATATTTTAATCATATTCACTTTTGCAGTTACTTTATACTTTGTTTAAGTCTCGTCCCTTTGAGTTATATCATGTTGTGGTTATCTATGCTATACACAAGTCGAAGACTTAAAAAAAAAGTATTTAATGCTTATATTGACGCTGTCTTGTGAGCATCACTGAGAGGAATGCAATCAGTTGAGGGAAGACCGAACAATTTAAATTATGATACTAACATTTCTCGGTCCAAAGTGACATCGATTTTGTATCTTCATATCTTGGATTCAATTTATTTATCAATTAAATGGTTTAGTTAACACACCACAGGTCATGTTTTATGAAGCGCTAAAAGATTTCACCGAGTATGGGAAGCAACGATGGATGCCTAATTCAGATGTTAATAGCTCCTTGGAAGGACTCGTATTGGGAGGATTAGCTGGTGGTAAGTACTTTGATAGCCCTTCAATTTTAGATTGCATGATTGATGTTTAATGTATGGTTCTAAATTGTTAGGTATCAGTGCTTATCTGACGACTCCCTTGGATGTTGTAAAAACAAGAATGCAAGTTCAGGGATCAACTTTACGGTATTGGATGATTATCAACCCAATATGTTTTCTCTAGTGCAATTTCACTCTTTACAACCGATGTTATTGGCTTGGTAGATATTGATTCAAGATAGTGTTTATATGCGGTACTTTCTCTAAAATCTCAGGTATAACAGCTGGTTGGATGCTGTGAGAACTATCTGGCGGAGTGAAGGAACAAAGGGAATGTTTAGGGGTAGCATACCCAGAATCACATGGTATATTCCAGCTTCAGCTCTAACTTTTATGGCTGTGGAATTTCTCAGAGACCATTTCAACGAAAGATTGGATGATGAATCCAAAACAGAAGCTGCTACTTTATCAGGTGACAGAAAAGGAACACTGCAAGAACCAGCATTAACTGCCCGGGACTGAATCGAATTTCAGTCTATTGGCAGAGAGGTACATCGATTCTTGTCAAATTTGCAGATAAACATTGTATGTTGTATTTGCAGTACCAATCAATCAATAGGATCATTAGGTGAGATGATAAACTAATGAAATCACATGACTTGGGGAGGGTCTATGTTTTATGAGAGAAACTCAACCAAGTCTTGAAAAGCAAAAGAAAGAAATAGATAGAGACAATAATGTTAGTTATTGATCCTTGAGTTTTAAGTTCCTTCATGTAATATCAATTCATTGGTTACCTACAGCCTACAGCCTACAGCCTACAGGTCATTTCTATACTCGGTTTTTGTTTTAATAGATTGATATGAACTTCAATATAAAAAAAAAATAGACAATACACATTTGGGTGTGTTCTATATGATGACCAGGGAAGGTGTCCACGGAATGTTCTGTTTGAATCAACAGTTTAAGTATATAAGATTTTAACAATGAACACTTTGACTTTGGACATGATTGATTGATATATGTGTGTGTGTATGTATGTGTTTGTGTGTGTGTCTATATATATATATATAGAGAAAGAGAGAGAGAGAGAGAGAGAAGCCATTCATTAAGACAGTCATTTTAAAATCATTAACATGTGATTTTCATGCATGTATACTTTCTTTTAAATGCAAGAATTGGTGTTGCGAGAAGTGTGAGAATATCAAATAGTTAAAGTTTGATTAATTCATGTAGCGGTGGATCTAGAAGTTTTGTTGACAAGATTTTATAGTTTAATAAAAATAATTTGCAAAAAGAAATGTAAAGAGTAAGGCTTGAACTTGGACTAAAGAGGGTGAGAAACGATTTTAACACTAGTTATCTTTTGATATTGTTAATATTTCAGTTTTATATATATATATACATATATATATATTTATTATGAAAAGCATAAAGTTGAATGTCGGCTCAAATTTTGGACCTATACAAAATTCACCGGTGGATTCATAAGTTAAAAAAACTACGTCTTCTAGTTATGAAACAATTATTAGACATTTTTTTTTCAATTTAATTTCGTGATTTTGTTTTAGACCATTTATTCTCCAGGAACAAAAAATTTAAGCATAAAAGGATTTGTCATATAAATTGAAATAGAGTTACAATTCAATATATTGTAAAAAAAAACTTATACCTATTAACATTTTACTTTTTTTTAGAAATAAATAAATAAATGACTTGAATAATCTAATTCAGCCTAACGACTTCACTATTTAATTAGAGTTATTTTGGTTCAAATAAATATCATCCAAATAATCAGTTGAATCTAAAAAGTGTTTAATTTCAATCCAACAAAAAAAAAAAACTTGATGTAATCAAGTAAATTTAGATTTAGAATACAAATTGATATTAGAAAAAATATTTTAAATAACAAATTTTTTAAAAATATTTATAAATATAATAAAATATTATAAGATAGGTATTTGTTATGTAACAGTCTATTTAAAAATAGATGTGACGTTAATTTTAAAATAAAATAACAAACAAAAGAGTTCCGAATTTAAAACTGAAAAGTGGTAGGCTAATTTTGTGTATAAATACTAAAATTCAATTTTTGTCAGCTGACCCAAAAAAAATTCCATAGCGGAAGAAGGAAGAGCACAATCCCTAATTCTGTGCCCTTCCATGGCGTCCGCCAAGCGATGCCATTACGAGGTCCTCGGCCTCCACATCGACTGTACTGCCGACGAAATTCGATCAGCGTACCGGAAGCTAGCTCTCCAGCGCCACCCCGATAAGCTCGTCCAGTCCGGTTTGTCACAAGCTGATGCCACCGCTCAGTTTCAAGAGCTCCAGCACGCTTACGAGGTTCTCTCCGATCCTAAAGAACGCGCCTGGTACGATTCTCATCGTTCCCAAATCCTCTTTTCTGATGCCGGATCGGTTAATTCCAACTCTGTTGTTCCCAATCTCTTTCCGTTCTTCTCTAATACTGTTTATTCTGGCTATTCCGATTCTGGACGAGGGTTCTATAAGATCTATTCTGACCTTTTTGATAAAATTTATGGGAATGAGATTAATTTCGCTAAGAAATTAGGATTGCGTTTGGATTTGGTTCGTGAAGCTCCGGTTATGGGGAATTTGGATAGTCCGTATACGCAGGTGACTGCGTTTTATAATTACTGGCTTGGGTTTTGTACGGTTATGGATTTTTGCTGGGCTGATCAGTACGACGTCATGGCTGGTCCCAACCGGAAATCGAGGAGGTTAATGGAGGAGGATAACAAGAAGCTGCGGAAGAAGGCAAAGAGGGAGTACAATGAGACAGTGAGAGGTTTAGCTGAGTTTGTGAAGAAGAGAGATAAGAGGGTGATTGATATGGCTATGAAAAGGAACATGGAAATGGAGAAGAAGAAGGAAGAGGAGAGGGAAAGGAAAAAAAGGTTAGAGAGGGAGAAGATGGAGAAGCTTAGGACATATGAGGAACCAGATTGGGCAAAGGTTGATGAAGTTGAGGAGGATGAAGAAGATGTGTTTGAGGAAGAGAATAGGAGAGAGAAAGAGCTGTACTGTGTTTTGTGTGGGAAGAAGTTCAAAAGTGAAAAGCAATGGAAGAATCACGAACAGTCGAAAAAGCACAAGGAGAAGGTTGCAGAGTTCAAAGAATCACTAGATGATGAGGATGAATCTGAAGAATTTGTTGATGAAGGGGAAGGTGAAGAAGAAACTACACTGCAGGATGATGAGGTAGATAAACTAGGGGAGGAGTTCAAGGAAAGTTTTGATGTTGAGGAAGAAGAAACCGAAAGTGGGGAAGGACTTAGTGGGAGTGAATACAATGATGTCCATGAAGTTGATAGATCAGATATGGTTGGTGAGGCACTTGGATCGAATGATGACGATGAAAGAGATATTCTTGAAGCAATGGCTGCTGGACTGCGAAATAGAAAAAATGTAGCTTCAGTGAATCAGCCTGAAGCTTCCCCAGTCAAAGCTCATTTTGAAAATGAGAACGATGAGCCTAATCCAGCAGAGTTTGAAAATGGTAAGAGGGGAAAAAAGAGTCGTCGAGCCAAAAAGAAGGGCAAGGGAAACGATGAAGCTATGAATGAAACAGATTCTCGAAATTACAAAACTAACGGAGACGATTCATCATATCAGCAGGATTCCACTTCCAATTCGTTGCATAACGATGGAAGTAATGATAAGGGGGCCAGTGAGTTGGCTAAAGAACAAAGGGCTTCAAGTAAATCTGCTGATCGGAAAGCAGTCGCGCAGAATGACACAAAGATCAACCCTAGACACTCATCTAAAGGAAAGAAATCCAAGGTAACTTGCATTCCACAGAACTGTTTTTTTAATTCCATCATTTACTCTAGCTATACTATCAGTAATATGCAACACTTCATGTTCTGAATTATGAGCATCCAAGCTAGCTGAAATGTGAAAAATATCATGTATTCCTAAATTAAGGAAGTAAAAATGGTCCCTTCTGCTTGTTAGAGTATCGATTATAGTGATTTGTGCTCACAGTTTCTAATAATCTAATCTTAAACTTAGGCAACATCGAAGGATTCTGGCAATTCATGTGAAACATGTGGAGAGGAGTTTGACTCAAGGTAATCCTTGTTTAGAACTTCCTTTATGTATTAATCCCCATCACATTTCCTTTTATACCTTATAATAAGATAACAAAATCACTTTTAGATTGAAATTGAAGCGGGTTTTGATGTTCAACAGGAATAAACTGCATAAGCATTTGGGAGCCACAGGACACGCTTCTTTAAAATATCGATGACAGAAGTACGTATCGTATCGACGTCAATTTTTGACATATAACACGGTTTTGGATCAAGTTGCATACCACATTCAATGAAAATTTCAATTTATAGCAACGACAAGGAGTGAAGAGTGACAAAACAACTTGCACGATGCTATTCTGCGACTGATCAAAACACCTAATGAGAAGTAGTGAGTATAGTATACAGATTGTTATCTGTCCAGAAAGATGTTTGGAAATTGATATAATTCTTTACATTTTGTTTTCTTGTAATCTGCAAGATTCCAAGGATTTAAAACTTGTTCTTTATTTAATAAAAACAAATACGATTGGGAGTTGGTTTTTACATGTATAGAGACCCTTGGGCGAGGTCATAGTACCAGAAGAGAGTTGCTAAATATGTTATTAGAGAATTGTCCTTAAAAAATATGTTATTTGGAGAATTGTTCTTAAAAGAATATGTTATTTAGATAGTTGTCCTTTAAAAAATATATTGTTTAGAGGATCTTGTGAAACAAAGCTTTGTTCAACTTACTTGATGTGCTTTTATCAAAAGTTCTGCTTCATATTTCTTGCACTGCCTTAAGGTTAAATATGTCACTCCTAATTTGTCTCTTAATTTTATCCTTATAAAATGTTTGGCATAAAATTGCTGGCGGAAATTGTAAGAATCACTCATAAAGTATTGTGGTAATTTTATACATCAAAGTTTTAATTGTGAAAATTAAATATTTATGGGTTAAACTTCTACACATTACAGGTTTAGGAACTCAAAGGTTCCTCCTAAAAACAGATGTATATATCATAATACATCTTTAAGTCTCACCCTAATTCCATAAATACAAAACAAGAAGGTTTTGCAAATGAGGGGATTGCGCTTACAGTGACTTAGTTGAAGCATTCTGAATATATTCCAAAGCTTCCTCCTTTGAAAGTGGCCCTTCTGCAAGGCCTCTAACAAGGGTATTAACGTAGTCTTTGGCTGGCGAACAGATTGGAATTTTTCCAGATTTGAAGCCTTCCATATCCGAATGTGAACATCTGAAAGTGAATAGAACTACATATTACTACTGAAGGGTTGTTAGGATACATGAGTTAAATGTAGAGCGAAAGAACGAGATTTGAGGCGTACGTCATAGTTAGTATTGGAATATCGTGTTCTTTCCCCAAATATACGAGGTTGTGGTACCAGCCTTTCTGCAAGATAGTTCAATAATTGTTTAACAAATGATCTGGAAATATATAAGTAGTTTTGTACCTTTCAAATGTAGGACTTGGCTTTTATAGGAGAGAGGTCAGATAGTTTACATACCCCAGTTGGAACCTCAATAGAGTTGGAAGGGCTGCTTGTGACTTTGTTTAAATTAGCTATACCCAATAAGGGGTTATCAGAAAGAGATCCACTAGCATTATTTTCTTGATACAAAAGGTCGTTAAATTGCTCAAGCCTGTAAGAGAAGATCGAAAACAAGAATTAAGAGATTAGTTTAAGATTTTGTGTTAGAACCATGATATCGAGTAGAGAATCCTATAGTAGAAAGTTTTAGAAGAAACATAGGAGTTGCTTGGGCCGAGGAGTTGGAAAGTGTGGAGCTATGAACTCTACACTTTATTTGTTCCAAGGAGTTCGTGGGTCTCAATACTAAAAAACCATCAATTTTATATCTTGTTAACTCCTTATACTTTGGATCCTAGAGTTCACCACTCTCCAAACTTTTTACCCAAAACATTCCTTAAGGCTTTCTCATATGAAAAGAAGATGCTAAGGAAAGAAAATAGTAACTCACGTAATTCTATACAAGCACAAGTAAGATTTCTCCTCGCTGTTGCTTTCAGGATTAAGAAAAGCAACTCCTCCTTGGCCCCATGTACTGGTATACTCATGACCGAAAAAGAGACGATGAGGAAACGATTTCCACAGAATCTCCTTTGGTGGAGTCTTATCCATTGAACCTGTACATGGCCTCTTCATACCCTCAACCTAAAAGTTGCTATTCAAATGTTAGACGAGAAGTGAATAAAGTAAAATGAAAGTCATTAGACTACACAACAAGACATAATACAAACGGGTTTCTAAGTAAGAGATTTTTTTAAAAAGATAATCTAAGTAAGAGCTTCAAAATGATGATTGGCATAATTTTACGATGATCATAAATTATAGTTAATCCAAGATTATTAAAAGAAAATACTGTAGACATAGATGAAGAAGGAGAACCTGTCCTCCTCTGATATAACAAAGTAATCTTGGGCACCACAAATTTGATCCAAATGCAGCATACCAGATATCGGTTTTTGATAGCTCCGATCTCCAAGGCTGAGTAACATTAACCGCTTGACCTGTGTTGTGGTTTAAAGTTTAAACCATCAAAACTAAAAGATAACAAGCATAGGGATTTGAAAAGATAATCTCAGTGCTCTTTACCCTGAGCGTCTTCCTTAACTTCCAATTGTGAAAGTGTGATACCCTGAAGAACTTCCTCAAGGCTTTTTAATCTACCATTGGAAGCTTCATCATCTGAATCAGAGCTTGAAAGCAATACCTCCTGGAAAAATCGAAGAACAGGTTGGACAGAATTATCATTACCAATGAGTTGAAAAGATATAGAGAGAGAGTAACTGAGAGCATTTGACATTCTACTCATGATCTAAATAAAAGATCTAATCATATTCAATAGATAATTCACATAATGTGTATTCAATGGTGAAAGGTTGGGAAATGAGGGATTACCGGGAGTGGCATCTTTTTACTGGTCACATTGTCTGGTATTTCATCTGAAAGAATTGGCCAAAAAGGACTCAATTCTTGGCGAACCTGGCAAGAAGCACAAGGTTTTTATAGACAGGATGTTTATTGCTAAAATTACTTATGAAACAGAAACGTTGAAGAATAACCAAAGCATGAAAAAAGGAGTTGACGGGCAGAAGTAGCTCCAACCAATCCAAGGTAAGATAATAATAATGGAACGGTGAAAAAAATAAGTGAGAGCTTACTGCTTGGATCACTCGCCATGTTGACTCAAATGGATAAGTCTCTGAAGACTTATTCACAGTTCTTCCATCAAGCAGCAATTCCATACAGGCAAGCATTGAACTCGCTATAGAGTCAAGATTATATCCTCCTTCCAGGGCCAATACAATCTTTCCTTGTGCAAGATTCATCAACTGGAGAAAATAGGGAAGTGGGTAACAATGCTACCACCAATATTTAATTTTATAAAAAACATGAAAGCTAATTCTAAAGTTGTGGTACTATTGTAAGTTCAGGAACATGCAAGTGTTAACTCAAATTTTGAAGTCATTGCAAGAAGATGGTCATCAAAGATAACAGACAAGACTATCAAGTGTGAACCAAAAGACACATCACAAGCGAGAGAGAAATGCACCAAGACACTAACCTTATTTTGGGTTAATTTACAGATGTTCAACTTAAACCTAAATCTTTATACATAATTTTAGAAACAATACAGAAAAGCAGATGGTTGTAAGCTTTATTGCAATAATTATTATAAAGAAAATTAAATAGAGAAAACAAATCTTATTATAAAACACAGAACCCCTTGAAAGTGATTTTTTCCTTAGATTCAAAATGCACATATTTTTGTGCCTACAAAGAACAGACTCCAATCCAAAAGAATAAAAACATCCTCATAACTATAAAGCCCGATCAACAAACGGCCATAAAGAGGCATGAAAAGCTACCTTATGATTTAAAACAAATCCAAATAACTAACTAAGAGGTTATGGGTTCAATCCATGGTGGTCACCTATCTAGGAATTAATTTTCTACGAGTTTCCTTGACACTCAAATGTTGTAGGGTCAGGCGGGTTGTCCCGTGAGATTAGTCGAGGTGTACGTAAGCTGGCTCGGACACTCACGGATATAAAAAAAAAAAAAAACAAATCCAAAATAGAAAAAACAACACTTGCCTTTTTCAACATAATTGAGTATCCATATGGTGTGACACAGCAACCACCCAGAGGATCACCAACAGCTGTTCCGAGCACGAAAAAACTTTTTACACATTCCAATAGTTCTCAATCAAATATATTTTAACATTAGTCTATCACTGCCATATTGAAAGGGTGAGTCTTGGATAGAAACATATTTTGACATTTTCAATGTCACCTTTCATCTTTAATTTTTTTTCATAATTTTGATTCTTTGAAAGCGTCATCAAATTTTTTATTTCACTTGTTAATTTAATGATACTAGTTTTCATTTAATAGGTAACTACTCCATCATGACAAAACAATCTTTGATAGAAGTTAAACTGAGACCAAACCTTTTGATAAATATGACCTAAATTTCCATGGCTAAGTGATCCCTCTGGAAACAAGTCACGTGATCGAAGTCTTCATAGGAGGCACCATTGGGACCCCAAACAGACCCCAAACCTTTTTTTCCTTTTTCCTTTTAATTTTTTTGAAAAACCAAGAACTAAAAACTATAGATGAATATCTTTGGACAATGTCATACAGTTTTTCCTGCCTAAACGATCAACCAAAAGAAAAATGTGGTCCACTCTAGGATTTTAGCATCCCAAGGAATAGGAAAGGGAAAATGGAGCTGGTGATATGAGTAAAAAAATGAGTGAGAAGAGACTCAAAAGAAAAGGACTCAAGTCGGAAGGCTAGACAGTCCACATACAACAATCACTAGACTCTGTAAAAGATAAGCGCTTTGTAATAACCAAAGACCTACCCAGAAGTCGTGTGGTTGAATCCTAAGCTGAAGTTAGTAAAGAAAACCCTCATTGTCTCCAAAGCCAAGGTTTTGAGGTGAGCACAGATTTTTTAAAAGAGGGAGAAAAAAATGGCTAAGAGTGCCACTATTAGAGAATAAGACCAAATTAACATGCACTTCTTTTTTACGGGAAGGATTAAAGATCCAGGGAAACAGATTTAGAAAAGGATCAATACCAATCTAAAAGTCTTCAAGATACGGGTGCAAGTTCCATTCCCCTAGAGAACTCTACAGAGTTGCAAAAACAAGGACTATAATGAGAGCCATCATTAGCGAATAAGACCAAAATAATTTGCTTCTTTTTTAAGGGAGAGATTAAACTGTCAGGGGAACAATTTACAAAAATTCTAAACTGTCTTTGAACCAGCCACCCGTTGAACAATCATGTAACGTAAATGGAGGGAAGAAGGAGGAATTTAATATCCCAAGTTAGTGGCATCAGACCTGCATCAAATCCAGCAGAGACTATGATCATATCAGGATTGTATTCCTCAGCAACAGGAAGCAAGATATGGTCCCAAACTGCTAGGTAGTCAGCGTCCCCACATCGTCCATTCTCCCAAGGGACATTTATATTATAACCTGCTCCAGGTCCTTCTCCAACCCTGGTATAATAACCATCATCTGTGGCTGGATAGAAACTTCCAAATTCATGCCTGTGTTTATAAAATAAGTCGACACGTTACTGGCAAAAATTGTAATAACTCTGATAGGATATCAAACAAGTTTAAAAGCAACGCTTCATCACCCAATAGCCAATATTCCATGTAACAATAGAGAAAAAGAGTTTTGACACGTACAAGAAAGAGCTATTAAAAATCTGGCCATTAAAAGAAAGAAAAGTAAGATTTTGGATGTTGGAGGCTTCAAGGTTGTTATTTACTAGAGTTTCTGGTTTCTTATGCACCTACCGGTGAACAGAGAAGAATAAAACACGGGGATCCTTCCAGAACATCTTTTGCGTTGCATTGCCATGATGAACATCCCAATCCACAATTAAAATTTTCTTAATACCCAAATCTGGCTGTATCATGAAAGATAATGACCAAATGAAGTCAGAACTGACGGGAAAAAAAATTAAGGTAATTGAGCTAAATTAAAACCGAACTTGGAAGCATTTTCTGGGAGGAACTTCAGAATAACAAAGTAAAGTACAGGATCATATGGTTATGAGATTATCTATAAATATCTGCTTAAAACATAATTGGAAAATGGTCCTACTCTTTCATTCAAAATAAAGCTCGCTGCCACCGCTATATTGTTGAACAAACAAAACCCCATAGCTTCATCATGTTCAGCATGATGACCCGGTGGCCTCACAATCGCAATGCCAGAATCTAAGTCTCCTTTAGCTACTTTTTCAGCAACCTTAACAAGATGAAGTAGTTAGAATATATATTTAAAAGAAAGAACTTAAGGTAACTTTTCTCTATTATACCAAATCTACACATTTCAGTCACTTATAGCAAACAAAAAGGACCACATAAATGCGCTGCCAAAAATTCAACTTTTCAACTAGGAAAAATTCCTGCGTATATTACATCGATGACAGAGCCAGCAGCCAGATAAGCAGCTTCGGATGACCCTTCATTAAAGTATATGGAGTTGAGTTTTGAGGCAATCTTATCTCTTCGTGAATCAAACTCTTTGGAGCTTATTTTCTTAATCAACTTAACATGATTTTTGGAGTGAACAGCCAAAATATGCTTATCTTCTGCTTCTTTCCCTTTCAAGACCACACACCTGAAAAAGGGAATAGCTAGCTCAACTACTTATCCAAGAAACTGAAACCGAATCGAACTATCTCAAACAACAAATTCTGAAAATCTCCAAGAAAAATTTGACAGAAAAAATCTGCATAGTAAAACGGGCAGATAAATACTAGAAATAGCCAACATAACAGATAAAGACTACGAAGCATGAAGGAACTCTTAGATTCCCTGAAAGTTTCAATTATCACGTAAAGCTATAGTCTAAAAAATAAATAAATAAGCGATTCCTTCACTATACATGGATTCGAGGAATTAAGAAAATATTATTTTCAGACAATCAAGGAACAGGATCGTGCTAAAGTTGACCCGGTAGCAATACAATTGTCCGTTTCAGTGAAACTATCTCAGAAAACTATAATTTGCCCACGAGAAGATAAGTACGATATGGTACATAGCTCCATTCTAGTAGAGTATATCCCAATTATTCACTTTTTCTTTTCCCATCACCTTCGTAACACTGCACACAGCATAAAGACACTACACAAGCAAAAACGATCATACCTCTGAAGAATGCCAGCGGTCTGTAGCTTGTTCCAAATGGCCCTAATTCGATTAGGATTCTCAGGATGGTAATCTCCGTCGGGTGTGTGATGTTTGCACATCCTCTCGTCGTATAAAACTCCTACCCTCCGTGAATCGCCATTGATTCCGTTGAGTGTCACAGTTCCGGAGCCATCAACGTCCATTTCTCCGAAAACAATCTTACCAGCAAAGTCACTAAGCTGATGAAAACTTTCCGATACCGAATTTGGCAGTAAGGTAGTCGCCTCGTCGGAGTGCCGTCGGCCAGTTGATGATCGACGGGACGGATCGTCCGCCGGAAAATACAGAACAGTTTTGTTCTCACTGGCCGGTCAGCGCTCTCTATAGTCTTACGACGGACGGCTGTGATTGGGAGTCGGAATAACTAAAAAACACAATAATTTCACCAAATTTATAAGTTTTTAAACGAGTGGAAAAAAAAGGAGATATTTCGAATCTAAAGACAAAATGAACATTTAGACTATGCTCAATATTGGATATATTCTATTAAAAAAGAGAGAGATGGAGACTTTCAAAGGTCAATGTAAAATAAACATTTGGTATATAGTTCTGACGTATGAGGTTCGTGATCTAAATTTTAGATTTTGTAAAAGATGGTCTCGACATTCTTCTCCATCTCCTGTGATCTGAATCTATCTTCACTCACGTGATTTTTAGAAATCCAACATATGATTGCTTCAAGCTAAATATGTTTAACTTTGGAGCTATTGTGATTGAACCACTGAAAAAAGATGTGTATCTTGTTTGTATAGGTGGTAATTTTCAATTATTTTAGGTCTTTCTTAACTATATCTTTCATGTTATCGTGATTTCTATCATTCGAATGTAATATCGGTTCATTTATGTCCCCTTCTAAACTCGGTACATTACAATTGTATCAAATAAAAAGAGATATTTTGAATGTAAATGCAAAAATGAACATTTAGACTACGATCAATATAAAGTATATTGTTTTAAGAAAAGAGACCTTTCAAATGTAAATACAAAAATGAATATTTTGACTACAATGAGAGGAAGGGAGGAATTCTAGTGCAAATACAAAAATGAGCATTAACTACGATTAATGCTCGGTAATATATTGTATTAAAGAAAGATATGAACATTATGACTATGATCAATATTCAACATATTATATTAAAAAGAGAGATACTTCAAATATAAATACAAAAGCGAATATTTTGACAATGATCAATTTTCGGTATATTGTATTCATGTTTCTTTGTAAAATAATATTAGATTAAACGAGAGCATAACTTAACCAGAATTAACTTTGTGTTATCAATCTTAGGTTCGACCTTCGTACTCTCTGCATCGCAATTTGCAATAAGAAAACGATTAGCAAAAACAAAAAATTGGGCTAAAATCTTTGTTTTCAAACTAAGTTTTAAACCCATAGTAAAGACTAAGAGGTTTCACTATGCTTGAAAACTTAGCTTGGAAGTGCTTTGCTATGGCTTAGCTTCTTCTTCACTATGACTTAGCTAGAAACCTAGTTTGAAAGCATCTTTTCATATTGTCTGACTTCAAAACAGCTTGGAAGCAAGCATTTGATGTTCCATGAAGACTTTTAGCTCAAAGTCTTTGTTAATGTCATTTATCACATGTTCAAAAAAGAAAAAAAAATGTTTTAAATGACTTTGGATAAGAGAGAATAAGTGACTTTACAAAATTCACAACCTATTCGATCAAGAAATTAACAAAACTTGAGTAAAAAAACTACACCCTAGGACCTAATTAAGTACGGAAAGAAGGATATTTGGGTCAAGACCCTAAAGTGACACATTTGAGTTCATTCAAGGCTAATCTTCCTTATTTGATGAAGGAGGCATGCTCTGATCAATTTGGCTCGAGAATTAACCTAAAAGGACTTGAAGCCCTCACTGGACACATTAGGTCAAAATCTTCTAATAAATATACATCATTCTGGATTCAAAATAAGTAAGTTCATTCTGATCTCTAAAACTCCTTGCTACAACCTAAGCCTCTCGTTGACCAAAGCATCAGAGGTGTTGTGGTACCATACCAATGTTCAAATTCTCCTTGTTTTGTAGGTAGCATCTTTGATTACATAATTCAAAGTAGACCTGACATTTCATTACAATGACGAAATACAAATAAACAACAACAAACATAATGAAATGAGACTTCACTTTTCAGATTACCATTGATTTATTACGGGTAGGTAAACGTGGCCTAAAGTTTAAACTCCAATAAGAAGTTAATATTTTCAGTAGAAAGACTATGTACTCGAGATGAATTTTATGGACGACTAGCAAAAGTTCTCTTAAGAAGGGGGCTTCACAAGGAGACAGCATCAATCTCTACTCACGATTAAAGTGCAGAGGTTAAAGGTAAGGGTCAAATAACAAAAGTCAAAAAGTAAAATGTCAATAAGAACAAAACCAAATGGTAAAAGGCAAAGGCAAATGTGAAAAAGGAGAAAAATCAATAAAGCAACAATCAAAAAGAAAATTCACCTAAAAAGGCGCATGTTTATGTTAAGATGCTGAGAATCTCATATTAAAAAATCAAGAGGATTTACACTTCTTGTAAAATAAACGACCTACTCCTTTCATTATTCATTCGTTTTGAGATAGAACCTCATGTCTAATAGTTTGAAACTCGATTTTCTTATAAAGAGAGAATCCATGAGAAAATGTTCACGTGGGACTGACAAAACCGACTCTAAGTACAGAGAAGTCGAATATCTCTATAATTCTCACATTAACTTTCTAGTGGGTGCACTATCTCACTAACAATGGTTTGAGGTTAAGGTTGAGACCGACCCTAAGTATAGTGATACTAAGGATGTCAACCATCCTCATGTTTATTGACATACACAACAACCACATTAGTGGATCTATAAATAAGTTGTAATATTACATTTATCTTAAAAATCAAATATCCTCAGTTTACCCCATGTGTCGATCTATCAATAATGTGTGAGACATATAACGTGGATCAATTAACTTATAAATTTTTATAAGCCAATTAATTTAAATTTCTTCAAATGTACATTTAACAACACGGACAATTACCGATGAATTTATATAGGGGCCAAGAGGGCACTTGTTCCTCACCTCACCTTTTCGAATTTTGTATTTTTAATATAAATTTTGAGTAAATTTTAACAATATATACACACAAAAATCAAATTATAACTCACGTTATTTGGTACGTTGTGGGTACGAATTCGACCTCTTACACTTTCAAAAATCATTTTTAAAAAAATCGCCTGCAACGTACACTTTAGTGCTCATTTTTATTTTTATTTTTTATTTTTTATTTTTTATTTTAATAAGTCAATTATATTGTCTTATATATAAAGTTTTATTCGTTTTGCCTTTATAATAAACAAATCATATATTACTCTAATGATTTTCTATAGTTTTAATAGCATATATGATATTATTTTTTCAGGGTAAATTGTAAAAACCATTCTTATAGTTAGAATTTCAATTATACCTTCAAACTTTCAATAGTAACAATTGAGCCCCTAAACTTCTAAAAGTGTTAAAATTAGATCTTCAAACTTACAATAATTGTAAAAGTTGAACTCACAAATTGTAAAAATTGAATTTTCAAACTTATACAATCAATATAATATATACAATAATGTAAGTTTGGTAGTCCAATTTTAAATTTTTTATAAGTTTGAGGGCTCAATTTTTAATTTAAAAAATGGAAGGGTATAATTGCATTTATCACTACTTTAGAGATGGTTTTTGCAATTTGCTCCTTTTTTTTAAATTCAATAAGAGATATGAGATTAAAACTACAAATGTCTTGGTCGCTAACATGTTCATATGTCAATTGACATATGGTCGTTTTGGCGATATTAGATGATTTGAATATTAATTGGACACGTCTAAAATTATATTCATATGAACATGTGCCCCCCTACATAAAATCTTGGCTCCACCACTGCAAGCAATTAAAGAAAATGCATGGACAATTTTCAAAGAAAATATTGTACTCTAATTATCTAATTGATTCCTTTATAAAAGTTTATGTGCTTAATTGATGCAATTATAAGTTTGCACGAATTTTTGGCCGACGGAACGTTCATAGATGTAAATTGATACATTTACAAAAGTTTAGAGTTTAAGATGATAAAATTATTAATTTAGAATTTAAATTGATACAATCACTGGAGTTCAAAGTATAAATTGAAATTTTTTCAAAACCCTGTCCTCATATAAACAAAATCCGATATACCTGGCATGAATATATTGTCATTACAGAGAAGAACATTTGTTAAATAAAATAGACAAAAACAAATATTATATCATATATGAACAAAACATGGTTGTTTCCTACTAAACCATTGTTCTAGAACAAGAGAAATCACCCTTCCAAATATAACCTATGAGGCCATACCCACTTTAGTTTTAAATGACATATTTTCATGTTTTGGAAGTCAAATGTTAAACCTTCATAACTTGTCATTTACTATAAAAATAACAAAATTTAAAAACATTAAAACTCCCATCATTCATCAATTATTAAATATCAAACCCTTCATTCATATAATTCCATACCAAATCATTCACTTTTGAAAAGGGCAAAAATAATAATAATAATAATAATGAACATGGCCATTTTAGATCTGATAAAGTTGGCATATACAGAGAGAGAGAGAGAGAGAGAGAGAGAGGAGAAGAAAAAGACTATTCTATGGGTCCCACCACTAGAGCAACAAAAATCCATACAAAAAGGAATGGGGAGGGAAGCCCAACTTTTCTTTTCTTCTTTCTTTTGGGTACCAAGTGGGAAAGAGCAAAGAGAGTGAAGGAAAAAACAAACAAACAAAACAAAGCTGTCTAAGAGTTGAAAAAAAAGAACAGTACACTAAGAACAGGAACATCACATGCTACCCACCCTGCTGCATTTTGGAATCCAATCTGACCCTTTCACCAACCATAACCACAACTATGCCAAAAATAAAAGAAAATCCCATCAAACCATATGCCCACATAACAAGAGAGCGAATAAGAAACCAACTACATTGGCAATTAGAGTGAGTTGGAGTCTTGATCCGCTGTCGCTGTAGTCTGTGTTCATCCCACCAACCCCTGATGGTCCTAGACCGTTGTTGCCACTACCAAACCCGTTCCCGCCGAGGACGCCGGTGGGCGTTGTAGAACCAAATGGGGTGTTGGTTGTGGGAGTTAATCCAGTGCCTGGGTTGGTGGTGGTTGGAGTACCAGTTACTGGAATAGTGCCACTGTTTACAGGGCTGCAACAACAGGTTACCAAAAATCAAATGAATCCCAATTTAGATAAGATGGAATTTAGAAGTAAAAAGGGTTGGATTTAGTAATAAAGTAACGGTTTGTTTTGGATAAGGCAGTTTTTCTTGGTTTTTTTTTTTTTTTTTTTAATCTATATGAAGGTAATAGAAAAGTTCATTGTGATAACGCTCATCTTTGATCCTTTCTACTTGGAAACTTAACCTCAGAAATTAACCAGTTTTTGACAAGAACATTTAAAATTAGCTCCAAGAGAAAAGACAAACAGTTCTGCCCCAAGAAAATAAAGTGCTTCAGCAAACCTTCCTTCCCTTCACATGTGAAACCCTTTCTCCAAAAATCATGGTCTGGCTGCCTAGGATTGGCTTTCGAGGCATTAAAATCTGGCTCAGATCTCAATGACTTACTATCTCGAGAAGTAACATAAATCCGATCAATACTATGAAAAATTCCACTTTCAACCTCCCATAATCTTATAAATAAATATATTTACCAGTATGGAGTGTTTATAACTTTATATTTGAGATTAAAGACAACAATGGGGGAAACAATTATAACCTCTTGAGTGAATGTGAAAATTTGAAAAGCACGTTCCAAGAGAAGAAACCAGAAAAAAAAAATGATCATAAAATCACAAATAGTCAATTGACAAAAAGAGTATCTATGATTACACAAAAATGGGATGATGACGAATCTAATGGCAAAAGTCTCTTTTCCAACAGTATCTATGGTTATAAAAAGCTAATTACTTTCAGTTTTGTTAAGTTTTTAATTAAAAGTATGCTCTAATCCTGTTCAAGAAAAAAGGCTTTCCATTTGATCAAATGAAAATAAAACATAAAGTAAAAATACTTTTAATATTATGCTAACAAACGAGATTATAAACGGGATAAAAAGTCCAGGTGAAGCTCATAATAAACATAAAAGTAAAAAAAAAAAGGTAATGGAGTTCACTAAATGAGAAAACATAAACGAGATTGCGAGTCTCACTAACTCTAGAGGGAATTTCATTGTTCTTCAGATTCAGAACTCATTCTTGGATTTTGAAAGAAAGCAGAGAAAACCTCATTCTAATAAAGCAATTTCCGGAGATAGAAATGGAAACAAATTATTACTATTCCTAACTTTCCTTTTCAGTTCAAATAAAAATGGTTTAGGTGTAGAAGTATACCTGGCGCTAGAAGGATAAGTACAACCTGAAGTGCCTGAGAAAACACCAAGATATTAAAAGAAAGAAATCAGATCCCTATTTCTCAACATGATAGGAAATATGAAAACAAAACACCTTTTAACTTAGTAGCTGAAATAGATGGCCAAGAAACTTTGAAATGAGTAGCTTAGACAGATTGCCACGAAGTTTAGAATTAGTAACCTATAACTAGAATCCAAGTTAGTTCCAAGGTGGGTTTGTTTCCATTTTTCCTCTCACAGTTAATCAGATGTTAGCTGACTGAATCCTCTCGTTTAGAATGAACTAGAGATAAAACATTAGGAGGTAGTAGACAGCAAAATCTTACTGGGGTCAGAAGTGGTGACCATTGCTGTGCCAGAAAAATCGCAGGAACCTGGAGCTTGACCTTTCCTCTGAAAGTAACTATTAGTAGCATAGGAACAATGAGCCTTAACAGTGTTGGGAAGGTAACAGACCCCATTTTGATGAATAGGGACACAGTCAGCCCCAGATCCACAAGCATAGTCCAGTGTCTTTTGGAGAACTGTATCGGACAATCCATCCTTACAAACACACCACGTCGCACCTACAAGTTCCAGAAACCACCATTTCAAGAGACGGCCAAAAGAAACCAAAGACTGTCTAAGAAACAGAAGAAAATAACCAAACACAACAAGATCTGGCCATCTATAACAAACTTCAAAAGTATAGAAAACTCTCAGAAATTTTAAACCCCTTATCCATCCAAAAACAATCACAAATTTCAACTAAAAAGGAAGCTATCTCTTTTAAACCAAAGAACATATAACTAGAAGATCTATTGACACATTTCAGCAAAGAGGTTCAAATACACATTCAGCACATTTCCATAGCATTTAAAGATGACTCACAGGCAAAATGCTTGAATCGGCCCAAAGATTAATGAGAAGTAAAAAAGACAAGCATTGTGGCTTTAGTGTACACTACAAAGGTAGATAACAAAATACATAAAACATGCAGGGAGCTTACTTGAATGGCCAGTCATGGCTAGAATAAGAAGCCCAATAGCTAAAACAGGCATAACCCAAGACATGATTACAAAGCACAGATCAGATAGTGGCCAGAAGAAAAGCTCTCTCACTACCACACACAGAAATAAAGAAGGGTAGAGAGGAAAAAGGGGAGGAGAGAAGTGAGTTCAAGAGTGAAAGTGTAAAAAAAACCCTGAAGTGGAACGGTATGTTCAATACAAAATAAAGGCAGTGGCTTTTCAGAGGGTAATGTAAACGATGGCATCAATGAGAGAATGGCCCCACTTTTGTGTTTTCTAGCCACTGTTCTTTCTGATCCTTGTTTACTAATAGGCGCGTGAACACACCAATCAATAACTTCAATTTCTAAACTCAGAGAAACTCAGAACATGTTCAATCAAATAGGGTTGTTGTTCAATGCTTACAGTAGCTATAAAAGGGAATAATAAAGGAATTGCCAAACCATTCATGAACAATGTGAAACTAAAGTTCTTTAATTCAATTAGAATTGAACTTCATTCACTTAATTGCTTTTTCCACTTTTTCAATGAAAGGACAGAACGATTAAATGTCTTACTTCATTAAACAAACACAGATGAATACAAAAGTAAAAGAATAAGAATATAAAGCAACCAATATCCTTAATTCTAGTGCTAAAAATGATTATTTTAATGTACAAAATCACAATTTAGTATAATATAATCCAGAGCTAAAATCTTCGTGAGAGAGTATCTCGAACAATACATCTTAATTCTTACATTCTCTAGAGAAATGGGAAGATTTCTCTTGCTTCTTCTCAACGGCTTAAACATTCGAAGTGAAACAAAAACTATTGTGCTTAGAAAATCACCAAGAGAAATCATTGAGAACTTTGGGCGACGACTTTGAACGGATTGTTAGGGAATAGGGATTTCTATGAGGAACTTGCCAAAGGCGAGATTTTTAAATTTCACTGATGCCGCAAGACTCGGAAGGTGGAAGACGCCCGCGAAGAGTTGCCGCCGGCCGGAAAGACTGTAATTGGCCGTTTTTTATGGGCTTGTGTTGGATTCGCGCTCAAATTTACGAGTATGGATGACCTAAAAATTGGGGATAAATGTACGATCGTCAGCAAATTTTTAGGGTGGAATTACTAAAATGCACTCGTATGCATGTAAAAAAATAATTCTACTTTGTTCTTTATAGTTTCACTCAATCTATTTCAGTCTAGCACGTTTGTTGTTGCTCTCGTTCACTCTTCTTGGTGTCGCTCTCGCCCATTTCGTTTAGTCTCGTTGGTGTCATTTAGTCTTGTCCTTCTTCAGTTGGTGTCGCTCGTTGTTGGAGAAGAAGCCAGAGAAATGCGATGGAGAAGAAGAAAGCGACGCTAAAGAAGAAGATTATGTCGAAAAATAAGATATGTGAAGATATGAGAAAAAACGTGTTGACGCTAGCGAAGAAGAAAACAAAAAAAAAACTAAATCAATATTGAGGGTAATGTTACAATTTCAATGACATCATCAAATGAACATTTAACATTTTAAAAAAATGGATCATTTGTCATTTTGGATCTTTAAAATTGACATTTTAAACAATAAAATACAAATTTACATAATAGTAATTAAAGATCTTGTTTAATTTTTGTATCTTAATTATTTTTAATAATAATACAATTTATGTACACTCAATTTAATAACTATTTTCAAATACAATAGAATCAGAGTTAAATAATTCTTTTTTTTAAATGTAAATAAGTTACCATGGCCATTAGTTACTAACAAAAACATATTGATTTTATTTAATAAACTTTAAAATAGATTATAGTTTTATCACTTTTCTATATTGTTTTTTAGATAGATGGTTTTCTTTTAATTGGCTTTACACCCATCTCTATCCACTTTTATCTCATTTCCATCCTCCTTGGCCCTTCAAATGGAAAGGCATGGAGAATGAAAGATTAAATATGTCGTCCGCGTACACTTGTGTTAGTTGAATTAAATCTGATTGAACAATACATTTTTATTAAATAATTATGTTTTTATTCGTTAAATTCAAATAGACACAATTCAACAACTAATATTACAATAAACCAACAAAAAATATCTTACACGATCACTTATAAACTATTTGTGTAAATTGCAAAAAATACCTCTCTAAAGTATGATGGTAGTTATAATTACACCTTCAAACTTTCAATAACAATGATTGGACCCCTGAACTTCTAACATTGTTAGAATAAGATTTTCAAGTTTTGTAAAAATTGAACCCTCAAACTTATATAATAAGTATAATTTATACAATTATACAAGTTCAAGGGTCCAATTTGAAATTTGGATAAGTTGAAGGACTTGAATTTTAACTTTGAAAATTTATGGATATAATTGCAACTACCATCGAACTTTATGGATGACTTTTACAATTTACTAATCAAACAGAAGAAGAAAACTTAAACCCAAGAAGTAAAAGTTAAAACTAACCAATTTAAGGTAATTTTTTATAAACTCCAAGTGATAACCTAGGTTGTGGATGCACAACCAAGGGTTGGGCCCGACGCAGAGTAAGCCCATAATGCTCATCCATGTTCAACTTATCAGGTGAAAGCCCATTAGGCAAGGCCCAATCAAATGAATGGACTAACGTAGCTGTTAACATCTGGACCATCCTCAAGCCCAAACTCCAACCCACACAAATTCTCCGCCCAGCCCCAAACGGAATCACCTCAAAATCATTTCCCTTCACATCCACGTGGGCCTTCTCGCCACCAGGGAGGAACCGATTGGGCCTGAACTCGAGTGGGTCAACCCATTCTTTTGGGTCACGACCGATGGCCCATACGTCGACTAAGAGAGTGGAGCCTTTGGGGATGTGATATCCGTTGACCTCGCAGCTGTCGGACGCCATGCGAGGGAGGGACAGCGGCGTCGGTGGGTGGAGCCGGAAAGTTTCCTTCACCACGGCCTGGAGATAGACTAGTTGAGGTAGGTCTAGATCGGAAACTGCCCGATCACGACCAACTATGGAGTCCAGTTCTTGTTGGGCCTGGGCCATCATTTCGGGATGTCTAATGAGCTCTGTCAAGGCCCATTCCACGGTGCTTGCTGAAGTGTCGGTTCCAGCTGTGAACATGTTCTGTATGAAATAATAACAATAATAATACCACCATAAGAAATTGATTAAGATTGTAATTATGTAATGAAATTGTTTTGACAATCCAATATAATCCTTTCGGTTTTATTACAAAAAAAAAAAAATAGATATCCTAGATATACATATCTACATGTTTTTTATCTCTTAAAAATTAATTTTTAATTGTACTTTTATGTGGTTAAGAGTAAACCCAGATATACCCAAGCTTTTTTCAATTATTATTCTTGTTAATATTTTGGCAATTCAGTATTTTATTAACAAAATATTTATTAAATATAACAAAAATTCTGTGTTTATTTCGTTGAAATTTGACATTTCTGTCACTTAAAATGTATTTTTTAAAGAATAAAGAGAAATTATTAAAAAATATAAAAAAATTGCACAAAAATCAAGTGTCTGTAATTTTTTTTTTTAAGAAGCGTAAATAATTTATTTTTTTTCTATATTTTAAAGAATCCAAAAGTTGAATGGCAAAGTATATAATTTAACAAAAACAGTTTCATTATTTATTTATTTATTGGGAGGAAACTAAAAATGGGAGAGATTGAGATAAATAATACCAACAACAAAGCCTTGATCTCAGTATCATTGAGCTTCTCATTCTCATCTCCATCTTCATCCTTCATCAACAGAAGAGTACTCAACAAGTCTTGGTGGCCGCCGCCGCCGCGACCTCTGGCCAACAAATTCCGATGCTCCTCCACGATCCTAGACAAAAAATCATCGAACCATTTATGGACCTTCTTCATCTCACTGCCCACACCCATCAAATCAAGCCACTCAAGCCACGGGAAAAAGTCGCCGGGGTTGAACTTTCCGGCCAGCACCATCACTTGCTCCACCATTGCCTTAAATTGATTTGACTCTAAATCATCGCTGCCGCTGCCATCACCGAAAACACGTCGGCCAATCATTGTCCGTCCGAGGGCGTTCGCAATGCACACAGTGAGCAAGCTCCCCAAGTTCGCCGGAGTTTCGCCGGACCTTGCTAGGGCCTGTACTAGCACCAATATCTCTTCCTGTACACAACATACTAGAATATTAAAATTTCCTTCGCGGCATATATTTTAATTATCTTTCCTATATCGAAAATTATTAATAAAATTTTAAAGAAGATAACATACATTTTTTCATTAGCTTAAATTATAATTTCCTTTTTAAATCAAATTAAATACGCCTTTAAATCTATTTTTATCAACTTTTCATTGAATATAATATCTAATTAATTATGAAGTGTTCTACAAAATTGAGTTTTACTTTTAAAAAATAAACCAAACGTGATTGACTTGAGAAATCACATTAATTAGCAATTTGATCAATGATGTAATGTGAGATGATAAACTAAAGATGTGAAATATCATATTGATGTGTCAAAATTATTGTTTGAAAATTTAGTTGGTAAATATTTTCGTCAGTTAAATTTAAGAAAACTATTCCGTTAGTAGGAACGAGTCAACCGGATCAACGGATCCAAAAATTTAGATAACTAATAAACAGTTTTACCATTAGAATATTTTTAATATTTTTTAACACAACATAAAAGTTGATGCTCTTTATTATTATTATTATTATTCTATTCTTAATAAAACTACTTAAAAATTCCAAATATTTGCTAGAATATTTAGAACTTTATCAAGAGCTTTCATGGTCATACCAAGAGAAGGTTACCTTCACTTGTTATAATACAAATCTGATCTATCTATTTAAAGCTTGTTTAATTTTAGTTATTATATTTTTAATAAATTTTAAATTTAATATTTAAAATTAATTTTTATTGAAATTGATTAAATAATCACAATAATTTTTATACAAATAAACATAATATGTGAATATATTTTTAAAGTTTATAGTAAAAATGCTAATAAAAATAAAAAGTAATGAAAAAAATCCCAACTAAATTTAAAATTTACTGAAAAAAATTTAAAATATAGAGATCAAAATGATATCCCAACTAAACTTTTTACATTATTTTTTATATTTCTCACGTTTAGAACCTTTTTCACATTTACAATTTTTCCTTATTTTCTTAGTTCTCTTTTTACAATTATCAAAAGCTCAATCTTACAACCACACACTCTAAACCGGGATTTATTTTATTAACTCCAGCAAATGGTCAAGCGCCCCCTTATATAATCATCAATATCTCAATCTTACAACCCTACACTCGAAACAGAAATTTGTTAACTTCACGTGGTAGGGGAACGTCTCCTTAATTTTATCTTAATCTATTTGATTTTTGTAATTTTCAGATTTACATATTAAGATCCTTCAAAAAAAATGTTAATTATGGTTGAGTTAAATCATCTTAATAGCATTAACCCTAACAAATATCTTATTTATCGATATTTTCCAAAAAAGAAAACCTATTTTTCTGATAATAAAAAGTCAGGCATGCCATGCATGTAAATAGATGTGTATAAAAGACGAACCTCCCGTATGCGGCGATGATCATCTAGGGCTTTTGATGAGAAGAGATGGACGGCGCTGATCTTCCGGAGCAATCGCCACCGTGGACCGTACGGGGCAAAAACCATATCCTGATAATTATAAGCAATATATTTTGCACCGGCGTTTGGCGGCCGGCTAAGGAAATTAGTGTCGTGAATCTTCAAGACTTGCTCCGCCACAGACGCCGATGCCGCCACGACCACGTCCACAGAGCCTAATCGGAGGTACATCAGAGGTCCGTACTCGCGGGTCATGGCGGCAAGGAGAGAGTGGAGAGGCGCTCCGCCGATCTGCGCCATGTTTCCTACAATCGGCCATGGTTTCGGACCAGGCGGGAGGCGGAATCTACGGCGGAGGAAGAAAGCGCGGGGGAGGAGGAAGGCGGAGGCCAATGTTACAACGGCGGCGATGACGATGGCAATTTCGTCCATGGCATATATATATATTTCTTTCTTTATTATTATTATTATTTCTATTTTTGTGTTAACGGGGGAGGGAAACTGCAGTGCTTATAAGGGAAATGGGATTTGATGGTTCGTGGGTAAAATAGTAATTTCCACATTGAGGTAGTTAGGATCTACGATTGAAATTCATTTGTACAATTTTTTCTTTTAGAGAGAGCCATTTGATCAAGGCTATAGCTTTATCCTTTGGTGTGTACGACACAAATGTCCGACTCGTTTGATAGCCATCTTTTATTTTTTGTTTTTTAAAATTAAATCTAAACTCGACTTTCACTCAACTTTTTTTTTTCTTGAAAACACTACGTATGGACCATGAGTAATTATTGAATCCTACTAAGCCACGCTTTGAAGTTCGCTATTTTAAACATTGTCTCTTCTTATTATTCTTAGAACCCTATCAAACTCTTAAGCAACTTATACAAATTTCAAAATATAAATTTGTAAATTTCGCATGTTACTTACATATGTTGCTAACGTTATTAGAAAATTAATTACATGATTAAGTTGTTACTAAGTAACGGTAACCCGATTCTTCTGCATGCCCAAATTAATTTATTGGTAAGATTTTGCACAATACATAGTGTGACAACCTAATTAATTTAGTTGTAAGAGCTTGCATAGTGCATATAGTGTGACCACAATTATGTACTTGTAACAGCTAGAATAGTACATATACTGTGACCAAATTACTTTAGTTGACGAACTTGCATAGTACATATATTCATAGGACCAAATTGATTAAAAATCAAATCATTCACTTTTGTTCTCATTCAAACCAACCATTCAAATGTACTTGATAATATATTCATAAATAAAAAATTAAATACAAACAATTACAAGATTAACTTAAAACATCATCATAAACTTTGTTTTATAATATATTATATTGTACATTATGCTATTTAACAAAATAATAATAATAATAATAATAATTTGAGTCATAGGATACAAATACAATTTGATGTTTTAATTTTATAATCCTTCCATATATTTTAAATTAACCATATAAATCCTACTTATATTCGATAAGTTTCTTGCTAATTTTACAAAAAGAAAACCCAATTTATATTGTGATTTTCTTTTTAAAATTTAGGTTTTAAACAATTAATTTGTGTTTAGAATTTGTCCTTATCAATAATCAAAATTTGTCCTTTTTTTTTCTTTAGATCTACCTTTAAAAAAAAACAATAATTATAAGGACCCTACGCTATTTACAAAATCAATGAGTTACTCGTGTCATTTAATTTTAAAAAATAACTCGTCTAATTATATAGTAATTTCAAATTTTGAATTTGAATACTAATTAAAAAAATATAATTAATTCAATTGATTAAAATTTTGCCCTAGAATTGTCTCCGCCTACAGTGTCGGCAGTTTCATAAAATTTTGCCACGTTGCTATTTGACAATGACCTGTCAGACTGAGGTTTGAACATCAGTGAATAGCAAAGGAAAGTGACCGAGTACTGTTTATTATTTATTATTATTATTATTGTTTTTCATTCAAAATTAAAACCACGGTGAACAAAACATGATTTTAAAAATATATATGTTCTGATTGTGATAGTTGAAGTAATGATTTTAGAAAAAAATGTTTTAAGTTGTAAAATTGATTTCTAAATAATTAAATTTGTGTTTGATAACAAACTTTTCAAAGTGATTTTCATATGTTTAAATTGATTTTAAATCATCATGTTTGATACTAAGAGTGATTCTAAAACTATCAAATTACTAAATAAATGATATTTTTGATATTTTAAAAATTATATAAAGTTAGGCGGTGATTTTCGATTAATCATTTTCAATAATCACTAAAGAGCTAATACTTAAAAAATCAATTTCGAGTGATTTCTTATTTTTTCTAAAATCGTTTTCTTTAGGTTGTCAAACACCATATTTTTGTGTAAAAATGATTTTGGCTATTAAAAAAGTGATATCTAAAATCATTACCAAACACATTCACAATCATTTTAAATTGATTTTGAAATAATTAGGTGACTACAGTCGATCACTCCCAAATTGTATCTAATTCATTTTTTTCTTTTGTATATAATGTGGTTGGTTAACCATTCGTGATTTTTTTCAATTTGAAAAATAAAAATTGTCTGTCATTAAATTAATAAAACAAACAATTACATATGTTTTGAATTTTTTTTTAACATCTATATATTTATATAGGACCATACATATAAAAATTTACAATAAAATAAATAAAAATAGATATTTACCATAATTATTATTTAGTTAAATAATTATTTCTTAAAATGAAACTATTGTTACTAATTACTCAATTTCAAAATAAATTTTGAAACCAAACATAACAAATAAATTTTAAATATATAAAAAGTATATTTGGATACCAAACATAAATTTACTCGTTTAAAAATAAATTTTAAAAAGCTTTAAGCAAATGCATTAAAAACCTAAGACAAATAACTGTTATATTCTTCTGTTATTGATTATGGAGAAAAACTCTGGTCATGTGTACAAGGACACAACGCACGTGGAACACCCTTGACCAAGTATTGAAGAGTAATATCTGCAAAATAATTAATACATTTGAATTTTTAATAACATTATTGGTTAAGAGTAAGGCTCTTGTTTTGTTGGAGTTGGTGGTTTGTTTCTAAGGCAGTGAGATTAACCACGTACTTGATCCACGTCATCTTCTTTGCTGGGTGTGAGCGGTGTCTTTTGACGATTGAGTTGTTAGAATTTTATTTGTTATTTCAAATTCACTCTTATGTTGTTATTGACAACCATTTTTACTATGAAGTTGAAATAAACCTAAAAAACAGAGGAAAGCGAGGAAGAAACAGATGCGACTAAACAGGAACAAAAGGGATCCACCGAACAAGATACTTCTCCTTCCCTTTTTTTGGAAGAAAAGGAAGATCCGGACAAAATCGATGAAACAGAAGAAACTCGAGTGAATTGAAAGAAAAAAACATTAAAAACAAGTTTATGAAACTTTTTAGTTTTTACCTTCCAAATGAAAATAAAGAAAACTCGAAGTTAGAAATAGATAAAAAAAAAAAAAAAAAACTCTCTTCGGGTTTGAAACACCGTATTGGTTAGCTTTTTTGAATTAATCGCTTTCTCTCAACAAAAAAAAAAAAGTAATTGCATTGAAAAAACCAACCGAGAGAACAATTGTGAGACAAGAAAGTAAATAATTAATTTTTTAAAATTAAATTAAACCATGTCAATATCTAAAATGGTTAGGAGTGTTTCTTATTTCAAAATAAACTAAAAATTAGAGATGTGGATGCTTAATAAATTTTAATTACCATAAAATTAATTGATAAAGTTCTTAAATCTCATTCAATAATCACTGTCGCTCGTTGTTTTGACATCCTCTTCTTCATTTCCTTCTTCGTCTTCTTCACTTTGGTCGTCCTCATTTTTCTCCATAGTTGGAATTTGAATCAAGATTTCATATCTTTTGTCACTGATTCCATAAATCAGACCATTATTTTTCTCCACTTTATACTTGAGATCTTTTATGTCGTCGTTGACGTCGACGTACACGGTGTATTCTTCATTGATCTCTTCTTTTATAAGCATCCTCGAAACATCTGTCACAACTTTCTTCTCCAACCAACGCCTGATGGGCCTAGCGCCATAAACCCAAATTATAATGTTGATGTTGGAAGCTAATTTAATAATTAATCAAGAAAATATTATAGATAGGGCAGTGGTTATGGAAGCTAATTATACAATGTCGATGAACTAATCGATAAAATGTCGATCATGTGGATGATCAAAATAGTTACCAGATCAAAGCTTTGATCAAGAACGAAGTCGAGAGCGGATTTAGTCACTGCCATGGCAATGCCTTTTTCGGAAAGACGGCGAGCAACGTCTTTCATCATTGATTTAGTGATTCTCCTTTGTTGATCTTTCAAAAGCGGCCGGAAAATCAGAATCTCGTCCAGCCGGTTCACAAACTCCGGCTTGAAATGTTCTTCCACCTGTCAACATACTCAAAAGAAGAAAATTCCATAAAACAACACAAAATTTAGGTTTCCAATATACATTTTTAAAACATTTGAATTTTCAATTTGATTTTTAGAATTTAAAGATTCACATTTCCCTTAATAAAAATAAATAAATTAGTTCAACGAACAGTCAAATTTTAAAGTGAACGTTAGTAAAAATTCAAAAGTACCGATAAAATATTAAAACATAGAAATAAAATTAAAATCACACTCAAAATTAAAACATTAAATCGTTTTTTAAAAAATAGTTAAATATTAAATAATTCAGAACGTTTTTAATAATATAAAAAAGTTAAATTTGATTTATTAATTTAAATTTGAAGGAAACTAATAACAAGAATAATAAAACAATAAAAGTACAAAATAAAACAAAAAACCTTTTGGATAACCCTATCACGGGCAACTTGCATGGGGCAGTACTTTCCGGAAAAAAGATGACCGGCTCCGAGATTAGAAGTCGTGATAATCACTGTATTTCTGAAGTCCACGGTGGAACCCTGCCCGTCGGTCAGCCGACCGTCATCCAAAATTGAAGCAAAATATTCAGAACATCCACGTGTGCCTTTTCCACTTCATCGAATAGAACTACACAGTACGGACGCCTCCTCACTGGCTCAGTTAGTTGCCCACCTTCATGGTATCCAACATACCTAACAAAACATCCAAACAACAAAATGAACTAAAACAATACACAAAACTTTACATTAAGATTGAAACGTAAACACCACAAAAAATAAGTCATTTTTCGATGTAGATAGGCGTCAGAAGAGGTCAGTCGACACTGTTAATTTAAAATATAATTAAAAATCACTATACATACCCACGTGGAGCTCCAATGAGCCTTGAAACAGAGTGTCTTTCCATATACTCAGACATGTCAATCCGCACCATACGATTCTCATCGTTAAAAAGCTCATGAGCCAAACCCTTAGCTAGCTCCGTTTTCCCAACCCCAGACGGACCCAAAAACAAAAACGAACCATTAGGTTGGTCGGCCTAGCAAGACCAGCTCTCAACCTCATCACAGCTTCAGCAACCGAACCAACAGCTTCATTTTGTCCCACCACTCTTTTCTTCAACCGCCCAACCAAACCCATAACCCACTCGTTCTCATCCCCGGTCAGCCTCGAAACCGACACCCCAGTCCACCGGCTACCTCGTCCGCTATTTCCTCCGGTCCGACCGTGTTCTTCTCTACAAAGCCGTGTTTTTTATCCTTCTTTCAACATCGTCGATGTTTAATTCTACTTCCTCTAATTTCTGGCGTCGGAGATCTGCGGCTCTGATTAAATCTTGTCGTTTTTGAGCGGCTTCTATCTCGATTAATATTTCTTGTTTCTTTTGCTTCAATTTTGTCAGTTTTTTCATTTCGGATTTCTGTTTTTGGTGTTTCGTTAACAATGGATGCAGCAGGTTGTTCAAGTCATTGAGCTCCTTTTTTGCCTGATTTTTTTAAAGAGAAATAAAATAAAATTAACAGTAGTTTGATAAGACAACCATAAATAATCTATCTTAAATTCGATTTTTCTGGGATTAATTAAATTTATAATTTAATAAATAAAATAAATAAATACTTGTGGAAGTCGGGCTTGGCTGGCTTTGTCTTCCTCTTTCTCAAGTGCGTTGACTTCAACTTCAAGCTTTGACTTTTTATTTTGAAGTTGGTCAATTTCCTCAAGTTGGGTATCGAGTTGAACTATCATGCATGCACTTGCTTCGTCGACTAAATCGATTGCTTTGTCCGGGAGTTGTCGCCCTAAGTAAAAGTCAAAATTAAAAATAATGAAATTAAGTTTTCAAAATAAAATAAAACAAAATTATTCTTTTAAAAAAGTTGATAATTTTTGGCTCATTATACCTGTGATGTAGCGATGTGACAATTTAGCAGCAGCAACAAGAGCAGAATCTTTAATTTTAAGAACATGATGGTTTTCATATCTCTCCTTTAAAACTCTTAGAATACTAATCGAATCCTCAACATTTGGTTCATTCACATAAACTTGTTTAAATCTCCTCGCCAATGCTCCGTCTTTCTCAATATACCTTTTGTATTCCTTCAACGTCGTTGCTCCAATGCACCGGAAATTCCCTCTTCCCAGCGCCGGTTTCAGAAACTCCGCCGCGGTTCCCCCATTTCCGACCACCATATGAATTTCATCGATGAACACATTCTTCAGTCTCTCTTCGAATTCCCCTCTGTAGATTGTTCCGGCGATCAGGGCTCCCATATCGAGTTCTACAATTCTTGCGCCGGAGAGCTTGGTCGGGAAATTTCCGGCCACGATTTTCTGTGCGAGTGCTTCGACGATAGCGGTTTTTCCGACGCCGGGTTCGCCGATTAGGATGGGGTTGCGTTTGGTTTTGCGGCAGAGGATGGTTAAGAGACGGCGGATTTCCTGGTGGTGGCCGAAGATTGGATCGAGAATTTGTTTCTCTGCTTTTTCGACGAGATCGTGGCCGTAAGTCTCAAGGGCCGATTTGGCCATTTTGAACTACGGCGATGAAATGGGGTTTCTTTTTGTTGGGTGAAATTTAAAAATGAATCTTATTATCATTATCATTATTATTTATAGCATGGGATATAATTTTGAAAATAGTGAGGGAGTTGAGGAGTTGGTGTCTCGAGTAGAGGAAGAGGCTACGGGTGGAAGAGGAGAAGTCCGAGTGCAAAACCCCAAAATATTTGTGAGTGTGTGTTTTTTTTAAATATATATTTTTTATTTTTTGAATAATTTAATGTAAAGTTTGAGATTTTATTAATTATTTGGTTTTTAACCCGTTTGGTAACCATTAAAATTAGGTAAATGTAAAATTAAGTTTATAATCTAACACAAACACTGTGAGGTCTTGCAACCACATCTTCAGAATATCATAAAGAAGGACCAATCCCTGAAGACTCTAGCCATCTAAGTAGCAGTACGTTGCTGGATGTTTGTGTTGAATATACAGATTCCATTGAAGATATAAACCCTACTGAGCAGATTAGTCTCCTTCTTCTTTTATAGACATACATACATAAAGGGTTATAATTAAATTCCATTCACTGTAAACTCAACTGTGTAAGTCTGATTAATGTGGTCCTAAAAGCGCCATACGCACCAAAGCAAGGGATCGTCAATGATGTAAATACTGAAACACACCACCACCATATCTCCAGCATCTTCATTGCGATTGTCGTTAAAGGTAGTAGAAGATTGTATGAGTGTGCTACTACCGATCCCTTGAATAACACCTCGTCAATCTGCAAGTGTTGATCATCTGAACGAGAAACTTCTGAAAACACGTATGTCATAGAACATCTTGATTTTGCTTGTTGCTCAGGTTATTATCGGGATTCAACAAGATCAAACATATATATTCTGTAGCTAGTCCAAACTGTATAAATTTTTGTACGTGAGCTCTTCATTTCGGAGATGGTGGAGAATCAGTTTAGAGCTATGACTGTTATAAGCTAATGAACCCTATTTATTGAACATACCAATTCTTAACCGAATTGACCGGTTCGGTTTTTCGATTGATACGTAATTATGTTTAACACCAAGTTTATTATTGTTATTAATATTATTTTGACAACATGGAGCGAAATAATCCAGCTTTTAATCTCGAGGCCTAGTAAATTAGATGCTAGTTGAACTATGCTCATTTGGCCAATAAATTTATTTTATTTAGCTTTTATAGTTGTGTTTAGAATATATCGAGCTTAAAACTCTTTAATAATTTTTTTCGTGATAATAAATATGTCATGTATAACATTTTTTATAATACTGAACTTTACATAGATATTAAGAGGATTATGAATGAGTTGTATCAATTGAATTATGATACAAACTAATAGTTAATTTTATTAATTTAAATATTAGACTTTAGTGATGGCAATCTATGCCGCTATTCATAATGTCTTTTAAAAAAAAAGTTGACTATATGAGACTTACATTTATATCATCTAAGTTCCTGAAGTGTCATAAGCAATCAATTTTGATCGATTATTAACATTATCCAATTTAGAAGTATAGTAAAAAAATTTAAAATTTTGTGTTTATTATAACTCCAGACATGTACTTCTTTGTCTAACGAGTCCACAATTTTTAAAAATTGTCAACTGGATCGATAACCTAATGTGCATAGTTAAAAATTAATAAACATATTAGATACAATACCATAAATTGTCTTGGAATGTCATTAAATAAAATTGAAAGCTTAATACATTTGACAAATTCGGACAAAAAAATTGATTATGTTCAAAAAAATTAGGAGTGAAAAAATTGATAATGTTGATGGCTGAACTTATAATTTAATAACCGATTCGATTCAATTAAACCAACCGGATTCTTCATGTAGCCCGAAAATAAACCGGACCGCATCTATCTTTTTCTATATGCTAAAGAATCAGATTCACCAAAGCAATTTATACCGAGGCTGAGTTGTCGAGACTCGAGAGCCAGTCGAGAGATGTCGACACAAGCGAATGATCCACGGCAGCCTTCGGCGGCGAAGCCTTTTGTTGCTCCGGCAGTGAATCCGCAAGATCTCCCCGTCGATTATTCCGGTTTCATCGCCGTCGTTTTCGGCATCGCCGGTGTCATGTTCAGGGTATTTTTTGTTTCTTTTCGAACTCATACGCTAAGTATGTATGGGGATCTTGCTTTCTACTCATGCCACTCTCTTTTTTTTGGTTGAAAATTGGACAGTACAAGCTTAGTTCGTGGCTGGCAATCATATTTTGTGCTCAATCGCTTGCGAATATGAGGAATGTTGAGAACGATCTCAAGCAGATTTCCATGGCCATGATGTGAGTGTTGTTCCCTTCTCGATCTTAATTTCACTGTTACTTCATACGGATCAATAGGTAGATTTAAGTTTTTTCTGAAATCTGAACATTCTAAATTCCGTCTAGTTTGACTTTTCCGTCGATCTGTAGATGCCAGAATTGATGTTTATTAGCTAGGGTTCGAACTAATTCTCAAGGGTTCATCCATGGTGGGTGGCAATATAGCCACTTACTTTATTAGGGATTATGATATTTTTTATAATCTCCACATGTTTAGAATCCGCCACACACACTTCTATCATTCAATCAATGTATAAGGGTCAGAATTCTTTTGCCAAAAAGAAAACCGTTTAAAATGAACTTTGAGAGTGTTTCACACGAAGTGATTTTGACTGAGTTGTTGTCAAACACTTCAATTTTTTTTTTCCTTTAAAATAACTTATTTTCAATTTTAAACATTTGAAAAGTTAATCCAAACACATTCAAAATTACTGAAATATATTGACACATGGACCATTCCAAAAGTTACTGCCTTTATACAGATGGCCTGTCATGGTTCTCATGTGTTAATTCAGGGTATTGAGTTGTGTTATGTTGACACTGGTCATGTTTAAGAGATAAAGTCTTTGGTTAGGTTTTGAATACCCTACAAGTTTTAGATACCAAAATTTGCAAGGTTAGTAATTGTCTTGCTTTACTAGTTCATGAATCTCAAAGTTGGGATGAACATGCTCTCATAAAAGAAGAGAGAGTATTTACAATCTTTTACACTAGCAATCGACTTTTGTGATCTTTCAGATTCAGTATTGATTGCATCCGCAATACTTGAGATTTAGGAACCTTGAATTTTAGATATGGATTGGTATCTATCGTTGTAGTTTTAGTTCACCTCGAGTCAGCCTTAAACGCTCTATGCAAACCATGAACATTCCTCCCTTGACATATTCCGTTACCTCTTTATTTTTCCTTCGGTTTAAATACATCTTTAGTCTATGTTTTCACTTTGTTCATTTTGGTTTATGTATTTTCAAAATATTCATTTTGGTCCCTATACTTTTAACATTTTGGTTCTTGTACTTTCAAAATGTTTATTTTGATCCTTATGCTACAACTTTGAAGCATTTTGGCCCTTGAACTTTGAACATTTTAGGTCCTTCATTTTTTCACTTTTATATAATTTTTAAGGGATTAAATTGGTCATTTTTTTGTAAGTTCAAGGAACCAAAATGTAATTTTGAGAGCACATGAACCAAACTGAACTAGAGCCAAAAGTATATGGACCAAAGTTGCATTTAAAGACTTTCCTTTTTGCACCTGCTTCTTACCCTTTCCTTTATGTATGAGTTTAGAGCATAAACTAGGTACTTGTAAATTGGGATTAATTATCATACAAATTTATTTTCTTGGGCATAGGACCCAGTGAATTGAAATGAAATTTGGATTGAGAACTTGCAAAATAAGAAACTAGAGTAAAATATCCGAGAGTACTTTCTTTCTCGAGCAATCTCAAGTGTAAAATAACTAAATAAATGGAGCCTTCACTGCTTTCGCTCACTCTATTTTTTAACTATCTCTCACTAGCATACTCCTTAGCTAATTATACTAATATGCCCTTGAATTCTAATAATATCTCTCACATCCCTGTTATAGTTCCTAACTGTCACTTGGGACTGCAGAGGTTTTGGTATGAGTGAATAATGAGAGTTCCATTTATTGATTGTTTGTTCTTCCGTTGATTCAAATCACTGCTCAGCCAACCTGAGTTGTGGCTTGGTAACAATGTCCCTTGAGGCTGACATGTGAAACTACATCTCTTAGTATGAGAACATAGGTGATTTTCACTACATTTTCAAAACAATTGCTGAAAATTTATCATATAAAGGTGTTAGATGCATTTTATTTTTACCTATATTTTGGTAAAATTCAGTTTAGATCGGTCACTTGGGTTTTCAATTTTTTTTTTTTTTTTGAAGCCTCAAATCAAGTCAAGTCTAAGCAGATCATCTTGAACCATCTTGTTTGAATGTTTTTTCTTTTTAACATTGTCAACATTTTAACATGAATCAATAGCATCAGTTTATACCCATTACGTGGTTTTAACTCTTTTTTGATCTTGAATCCAGGTTCGCTATTATGGGATTAGTGACGAATTACTTGAGTCCTGCTCGACCGGGAACAAAAAGTTAGACTCTTTCTTTAGAATGATTATAATGTTTGTTTTCTTTAAGTTAAGTCATTTTAGGAACTTTTTACTGTGACTGTTTTTATATTATGATCCATATATGATGGAGGACAAATTCAAATTTTAAGAGGTTTACACTTCTTAATTCCAAAGTTACTAATTTGCACGTATATCAACTATGTAATTATTTACTCTTACTGTCGAGTAGATACCATAGTGTGAAACCAAGTGAGATCTATGATATATAGATTTTTCTTTATATACATATATGTATACATGTACGTTTGGTATGACCATACACAATATCTCTCCATATTCATAGGCTTTCACGAGCGCAATTGCACCCAAATCTCGTATATTGCAATAGTCGATAACAAAATCCCTAATCCACGAGTCTTTCTCATGTATCCTTCACACTTTAATACTCCCAATCATTGCTTTTTCCATGCAGAAAAATTGCACAACCATTACCATTAAATAGTTGTATTTACGAGTAGTCGGGATCGGAGAGGGGGTCAACTTCCAAAACTATACTCAATTTAAAATGTTCAGTTTCAACATCAAGAGCGTATATGACATACTAATAGACTACTCTAATCATGTAAGCACCATGATAAATGAAGTCAACAGGGAGGGACTAAAGAATACCTCCATTGGTATTTGTTTAGGGTTGATGATTTCGATTCAGCCAAACATCAAAACATCCATTTGGGAATTAGAATGAGATATTCTGTGCTTTGGTGACAGAGATGAAACCAAATCCATAGTACTAAATATCGTCATCAAACTTACCATGACGAATTTGGAAGGCGTACCATGACGAATTTGGAAGGCGTACCGTAAGTGTTTTGAAGCGTATTTTAAATCGCTTGTATCAAAATGATTAAAATAAAAATTTAGTTTTTTTTTTTTAATATATTTTCAAGTCGATTCAAACGAGAGTCCTAATTTTGTAATTTATTTAAACAATATTTTATGTCTTATTTGGATATTTGTATGAAGGTTTTTAGGTGTGAATTGATATATTTATAAAAAAATCATCATTTAAATTGATACAATTATTAGTTTGAAATTTGAATTAATACATTAATGCATATCCGAGTTAAAAATTTTGAATAAAGGATGGTATAAATTGATATCAACCACACACACATATTTAAAAAATTAAAGTAACATATGTTTTAGAAACATTTAAAAATAGAGTATACATGTCATCCAACACTTTGCCAATCCGAGCAGATAAATTCGAAATTCCACGAAACATACGTACATACTCGCAACAACTCATGCCGCCTTCCTCAATCACACACGTGGCCAGATCTGGAAAGGGTTCGGGCTACGTGCCTTCTCGACCGATCGATTTTTAAAATCTTTAATATAAATTTTAAATATATTTTTTAAAAAACATATATAAAAAATTACTATTTTAATAGAATTTTGTAAATAGCGGAGTGATAGCAAGCGAACTCTTAAAAGTCTTATAAGTAGAGATTGTGAGTTTAAGTATTATTTTTCGCATTGGTTAGTTTTTATTTGTTTAAATATTTGTAATAAATCATAATCGTTTTATGGTTAATACTTTTGTACATTTAATTAGATATGAAATAAGGTAAACAATAGTATTTAAAGTTACATATTTATTATGCAGGTTAAATTACACTTTTTAGCATTAAGTTTAGAAAACTGTATCTCATAATTTTTTTTTATTGTAACTCTAATGAATCATTTAAAGATGTCTACAAAAATTTAATTTTTTTTTATTTCTTAATTAATAAATCAAAAATATGTTAAGGTTAAAAATTAATTACTCAATTGAAAAATAGATCGGTCTCTAATTGAAACTTAAATTCTTAAATTTATAGTTAATAGATATATTACATTTATTTATTTACTTTCTTCTATGATCCTATATATATTATTTTTAACAAAAAAAATCCAATAATATTTGTTATAACATTTGAATTTTAACATTATTTTGAATATTAAATATAAAATTGATATTTTAAAAATTATTTGGACAGAGAATAAAAAAACAAGAAATTTATTATAAATTTGTGGACATTAAAAAATTAATAATCCGACCAACCCGGATTATCCAATTCAAACCATGTCGGGTAGGAAATTTTAAAAAACTGAATTTGGGCCGGTAGCCTGTTTTTGAATCCAGGTATGGTTGACCCGACCCGACCATATATAAAACCGCAACACTAAATTCCAAATTTCCAATCGCCCGACGTCTTCCCCAATCCTAGTTTGGTTTCGCGCCCGACGGTCTTCGCAGCTCGCAGTTAGCAAGCCCTTGTCAGGCGAATACCGTGTAGCTCGCAAAACATTGTCCAACTGTCTTTGCAGCTCGCAAAACATTGTCCAACTATCTTCGCAGCTCGCAGTTCGCAGACGCCCGACGGTCCGGCGAATATCGTTGTTGATTTAGATTTTTTTTTTTTATTGTAAGTTTCAACCGTCAACTAGTTTTAGTTTTGAAATGTAGTAATGTTAGCTCGTTACAGTGACACTACTAAATTGATATGATAATGTTTATGTGATGATCACAACTTTGACTAAGCATGATTTCTTATGTGTTCGATTATGACTTATCATTTATAAAAGGTTACCATGAATTGTTAATTTAACATGAACTGTGATTTAGCTAAGACCTTATGCATTTATGCACGTTTCATGGAATTTCGAATTTGATAAACTTTCTGCCTATATTGGAAATGTGCCTGGGATGATAGATTTAGCATGGAATGACAGAACTTTAGCCTGTAATGACACTGATTAGTTTGGAAAGGCACTGTTTAGCCTAGAATGACACAATTTTATTCCTAGATTGGCGAAGATTCTAACTTGGAATAACACAGATTTGGAGGTTTTGGCTAACTTTAAGGTCCCACTAGTTTCAATGTTTTTTTCAACTTATGGTTGCTTGTGATTGCATAGCCTAACCCTGGTAGTGGGGTTAAGAACGTACTGATTGGTTGACAGTGCCCTGGGAATAGCGTCATTGCTTCCAATTAATTTCTTGTTTGCAAGATGTTTCATGTTTTGACTTAGAACCTTCGAGTTAGTGGTTTCAACTCTTAACGTTTCTTTTTATTAACGTTTTTTGGGGACCCCAAACTAGAACCTATTTTGGGATTCATTAATTTATTATAGTTATGCTTCGTTCACTTCACTCCCAATTTTATTAATTTAGAAAATTTACTTTAAGTTAAATAATCTGTTGGTTTTTGTTTTACAAGCACACTGCATGTAGTAATACCCAATTAGAGATCTTAGTAATTCGTGTCATTACATCAAAATTTTCAAACTTTTGAGACGTAAATGTCCCTTAAACCAATCAGACATTGCTTATCATTACTAGTTTAACTTCATTTCATGTTGTTTCGTAGAATTGAATTGTTGGTATTATTATTATTTACATCTTTCTGAAAATTAATACATAATTTGTCATTTGAATCCTCTTGTTGGCTATTGGTAACCTTTTTGTTTAACCACATCAAACTCAATTTCAGGGAGATGGGGGGCGAAAATGACTTGAAGACATGGGTTTCGGATCAGTTAATGTCACTGCTTGGTTATTCTCAGCCAACGACCGTGCAGTATATGATTGCATTATGTACTGCCTCTCCTTATTAAATGATTTAACATTCCTCTGGGTATTTCAATTATCAGTTGTAAAAGATATGGTATTTATGGGATATTTTTACGTTCACCATTCTATTGCAGCCAAACAAGAAACATCACCTGCTGATTTAGCGAGCAAGTTGGTGAACGATTTTTCCTTGCCATCTTCTGGTGAAACACTTGCTTTTGCTGAAGGAATTCTCTCTAGAATGCCACGCAAGCAATCATCTGGTTTAAATGTATTAATTGAATTTTGTTTACAATTAACATGTGAATTATATCTTATGTGTTCTTTATTGCTCTGTTGTTCCATCCCCTTCACTTATTGCATATACAGTCTTTTGGACATTGGATTACTTATTTTTCCTCTTCGGTCATGTCCTTTAGTATATGTTTTTTGCTGTTCTCCCTCAGCTTTATCAGAAGCAAGAGAGAGAAGCTGCAATGTTGGCAAGAAAGCAAATGACATATGCACTGCTTGATGCTGATGACGAAGATGTTGAAGATAAAGGTCGCAGCAGTGATCCCAAAGAAACAGAAAATCGAAAGAAACGTTTTAGAAAGAAAAATGAATATCAAGAAGATGAAGATGATGAGAAGGTATGATATATGGAATGATGTATGTATGTCTGTGTGTGTTCTTTTAAGTGGGTTATCTTTTCTCTAACTTGATAGACAATGCAGGAAAGTGCTCTTGAAAGAGAAAATAGACAGGTTAAACGACGGGCATCCAGTTCTGAAGACGATAGCTCTGAGGTACACTTTTAGGCATATTTGGGACTTTAACCTTCTTAATTAATAATGTCAAATGTTTCTTTCATACTTGGATGCATCTTTTACTCGGATAAAAACCTGTTCAGTGAAATAATTTTTCTTAACATCAAGTTATATTGAAATGCAGTCAGAGGAGGAGCGATTGCAAGATCAAAGAGAGAGGGAGCAATTAGAGCGAAATATAAGGGAAAGGGATGCTGCAGGAACCAAAAAGGTATACTTGTATAGAACTAACTTACTAACCTTTTTTTTTCTATATCTTTCAAAAATGATTCATCTTTTCTACAGTGATGTTTTAAGAACTTCAGTATTTCTTGTTCTGATTCTAGTCATTCTATGACAGTTAATGGAGCAAAAATTGAGCAGGAAGGAGGAAGGTAACTGATTTTTAATTTAATCAATACATTGTTATAAGGGAAATGACATGCACTTTTTTAGCTTACACTATCATCCTCGTTCATCTAATGTTTAACAGAAGAGGCAATTCGGAGATCAGAAGCTTTGGAGAATAATGGAATTGATACTTTGAGGTTTACTACTACTACCTTTACTCAGTTTTCTTCATGGTTTTACCATCTCTATCATCTTGAGATAAATATTTAATTTTTACAGAGTTTAATGAGTATGTGAAATAGTTGCATGTGGCTCAAGTTTGAAAGGCAACTAAGCATCAATTGAATGTGTGCAGTTATAGCATTACTATGGGATCTATCTTGGATTCAAACAATAAGATAATCTAGGAGAATTACAGTAATTGGAAGGGAACTTAAACACTAACTAAATTTTATTGGCATCTATTAGACCCAACTAACACCCATTGATGCTTAGGCAATGGCAGGCCCATCTCTTTTTGGCATGATTCTTGTCTAAGTTGTGGAGTTATTGCTCTTGCTTTCACTCTTCTTTTCCGTTTAACTACTCGGCCTACTAGTATAGTTGCTTAATTGCTATTTGGCAAACTTTCTTGTATACAACCTTCACGTGTTTGGGGTTCTTTCTCCTTATTTTATTTAATCAATGAAATTTGTTTAAGAAAGAAAGAAAGAAAGAAAGAAAGAAAAAACTCGTATGGTTGAGGCTTCTGGTTCTTCTTTTATCAATTCTTGCAACAATGAAAAGGTTTTGCTTCCAATCAAAGTTTGATGTTGAGCATTACAAAGTTATGTGCTGCAAAGCACCTAACGAGGATGTGGGGAGAACAATGCTGCATCCTGGTTGTCGAGTCTTTGAGTAAGTAGTAACTAGACAGGGATTTAGAAAAAGAAGACCCAGAACTATCTGCATGGAAGAAATCAAGTTCTTATCAATAGTCAATCAAACAGTTTGGAGAGAGAACAAAGAGGGCTCCATTTATGATTCACATTAACCTTCTATTGCTTAAAGGTCCCTCTGAAGATCAAGTTCCATCTGTCGTTTGACATGTCCACCATTTTTTTAATAACATAGTTTTTTATATGATTAAAAAATTGGAGCATCTTAGGAGTTCTCTTCTGGGGAACAATGGAGCATCTAGATGCTGATGATCAAACCAGTTGGAGGAGATATTACACTAATTTTCCAGATTGAATTGCTGCCATCGTGTGAAGCAATAGCTTGTAGTGAGCAGTATAGTTTCAAGGTGTTTCTGCTGCTATTTTCATGATCATTGTAAATTAATCACCCTGCCTTTCTATTTCGTATTTGTTCTTGTGACAAGATTTCATGGTCATTGTAAATTAATCACCCTGCCTTTCAATTTCGTATTTGTTCTTGTGACAAGATATCATGGCTAAGTTCCTCAACCAGTCAATTTTATAGTTTCTTAATCCAATATGTTTTGGTAAAAATGCTTACGTAGGTTTTTAACATATTTGTTATAAAAACACAAGGGAAGACACGTTGTATTGAATATATAAAGAATTAGGAATTATGGTGTGTAATGAATGTAAATACAGAAGTGATAATTGATAAATGCCCATTAACAATGAAATTTAGATACTCATCCTCTAACTTTCCTTTCTGTTTCAGGAAAGTTTCAAGACAGGAGTATTTAAAGAAAAGGGAGGAGAAGAAACTGGAAGAAATCAGGTATAATGTGATACATTCAGTTGGTACAGTTGTTTCATCCTTATTATTAGTGTTGTTTTTTTATTTGGGGTCAAGTTTCCATCCAAGGAATTGAAAGGACATTGCATAGTTCTCTCAATTAATTTTGTTTTCCCATAATTGTGATGTCATTCTCTCTCTCTCTCACTTCTTCTCATCTTTTCTTTGATTTCTTGAATTTCACGGTGATCAATACCAGAGATGATATAGAAGATGAGCAATATCTTTTTGAAGGTGTGAAGCTTACTGAAGCAGAATATCGGGAGCTAAGGTAAGAGTTTCATTATTTTTGCCATTTCTTTTGTTTTGTTTTGTTTTTTTTTAATTTTTAAATAATGATGTTACTGCTTAATGGTTTGGCTCTCTCTCTCTCTCTCTCTCTAATTTCATTGTATTTTATTGTGTCTGTTTGTATGCTTATGATCGAACTGTTTCCCTAAGTTCTTTAGGTGTTCAAATGTTATTTTCACGGGAGATAGTAGTTTGGCTTTTCTCTTCATAGGATCAAATGTGGTCTCACAATTTTTTTTTTTGATAAGAAACGATATTATATAGAGAAGATACCAGAGAAGAAACAGCTTGGAGTGACAAGGAGGCCCTCCCTAAAACCAGCTAAAACAGTAAAGCCTTTCAATTGTTTACAATCATGGAGAGACTGTAATTACACGAGAATTAGTGTAATTTGTACACTACCAAGAAGCTGTGTTTTTCACCACAGACCAAAAAGAATTAGTTGTATCTTTCAAAACTCTCCTATTTCTTTCCAACCAAATGCCCCATAACAGAGAGCGAACTGCACTACTCCACAAAATATTTCCTCTCGGCCCAAAATGTTTCAGACACGCTGCTTCACTAAACCAATCATCTACTTTCCTTGGAAGACCGAGATCAATTCCGAAAACATTAAAGAGAAAAGACCACCCCTTACTGGCCAATTCACAGTGCAGGAAGAGATGATCCAAAGTCTCCTCTTCCTTATAACAAAGACAGCACATTGATGGTTTTAGCATAGAATCAGGAAGCTTTCTTTGTAGCTTATCATTAGTATTCAAGCTCCTACACACAAGAGCCCAAATGAAGCACTTCACCTTTTAATGATATTTAAACCTCCAAACAGATCTCACCAAAGGAGAAGAGAAAACACTAGCTTTAGTTGTGGGCTCACAATTAATAAGCTAGTGTTTTCTGTGCAAGATTATTTTTGATATGGTGGATGGGTTTAGTGTGTTCTATATATACTGCCACAAGTATTTCCTTGTGAATAAAATAAACAAAGGAGTTGTAGTTAGTGATGATGTCTCCTTCTTGTTTTATGTACTCGGATATAATTGTAATTTTAGTTTTTGTTTTTGGTTCTGTATATAGAACTTGGTGCTTGCTACCATATTGATTCATGCAATCTTATGCCAATTGAATTTCTGAATATGTTCTTCGTGGGTGATCACTGGATGTGTTCTGCTGTGATCTTTTTCCCATATAGGATCCAATGAGTCTGTATACACCTAGCTCTTTATGGTTTATGGTGTGCTTTACTTGTGTCCGTGAATGTTATCTTTTATGTAGTCCAATCATTATTTTATATTGCAAACACGTCTTATAAGAACAGTACATTGGAAGCTCTTATCATAATTAGCTTTTGATTGTGCTGTATTGATCCTTTTTGTTCATTAGTTCCTGTTCAGTTTGGAAATTTTTAAACTTTTAAGTTTTATTTGATTGTTCAAATATTATCTCTTTACTATCTAAAGACAGTAGGACTTTGGTGGTATAAGTTTATGAAAATGAAACCTGCTGAAATATTTTGTTCGTCATTTCCAGGTATAAGAAGGAAATATATGAGCTTGTGAAGAAACGGACAGATGAGGCTGATGATATCAATGAGGTCATATCTTTGATCTTTCTATCTTTGTTTCTTTGTTGTTGTCGTTCTTCATTCTATTCTTTCTCCTCTCTCCCTCTTCTTTCTTTTAATGTGCCTATTGAGTATTTTGACAGATTAATTAAAATTCCTGAAGTACAATAAGATAAATTAAAACAATATTGAAAGCTAAAGTTTTAAACATCATCTACTTTTTCGTAATATAAAGAATTTGCTTTTTTTTTGGGCAAGAAAGAGGGAGTTATTTATGAGTGCATAGTTCTTTTAGTTTGCATGTTGTGACTAGTGAAAATTCATTTTATCCATTTTCTAAATAAGTGGTGTAGGTCAGTTCACATTGTTATGACTAGTGAGAAGGGAAAATTCTGATAACTTGTGTGAATCATTTTTTCTCCATTTTCTTAGTTCCCTTCTCAGTTGAAACGAAATATATTGGATGGCTAAAAGATGAGTCCTTGACATCCAATTTATGCATAATCCTTTTTAAAAGCTTCCTTTCAGGATAAAACTCTATTGTTTCTACAATAAAGCAATGCCTTTTTATTACTATGATACTTCCCAATTTTTGATGAATTACATATTTCATGTTTCGGTATACTGGAGTGCAGTACAGGATGCCTGAAGCTTATGATCAGGAAGGGGGTGTTAATCAGGATAAGAGGTTTGCGGTGGCAATGCAGCGGTATAGGTTAGTATGGAAACCTATTGTATTTCCAAATATGTTCTTAAGTTGGTTTTAAAGGGAGTATAACTGTAAAAGAAATTAGAAAGGAGGCCTGTGAGAGCGGTGAAACTTTGTCATCTATTGCTGCTCTCTGTCGTCAATGTTCCTTGTTATCTTGTCAATTTTTTTTTCTTTTGAAATATTGTTATCTTTACAGGGATTCAGGTGCTGCTGATAAAATGAACCCATTTGCAGAACAAGAGGCATGGGAGGAACACCAAATAGGTAAGTGCCACTTCTCTGAGGACCTAGTAATGCTCCTTCGTCAGATTCTGAAACAAAGTTATCCTTTAGGGAAAGCAACGATGAAATTCGGCTCGAAAAACAAAAAGCAATCATCAGATGACTATCAGTAAGTACTTTTATGGTTCTGATTCTTTTCTTGTTTGTTTATGAAGTTTTATTAGAATATTTTACTAGTGCTACGTTTCTGGTTGCATTTTAATGTTCATTAATGATACAAGGTGGGTTGTCATTTTTTATTTGGAACATATAATATTCTATTACATTTTTTACAAGATGTTTTCATTTCATTTCATTTTATTTATCCCTTGTAGCAGGCTATTATAATAGAGAAAATGAACATCTCCTGAATCATTCTTTTTGTTTTAGGTTTGTATTTGAGGATCAGATTGAGTTTATTAAGGCATCAGTAATGGAAGGTGATGAGGTGTGGCTTAAACTTTCGAAAGTTATTGAATGCAGTTGTGAGTACTATAGTAAAAATCTTGTTTGTTTCATGCTACGTCATTGGTTCTTGGCAGTTTGTTGATGAACGTCAGACTGAATCACTTGAGAAGTCCAAGGCTAAGTCAGCTCTGGAGAAGCTGCAGGTTTTGATTGTGATTTCTTTTTTCTTTTTTCTTTTTCCTCCCCTAGAAGCAACAACTTTCATTGAGAAAGAATGAAATGACAAGGGCATACAAAAAAAAAAAAAAAAAGGAGGAAGGAAGGGGATCCAACTAAGAGATATTACACGAATAGAAGTTTAATACTCATTGTACTGGTAATTAGGTCTTGGTATTAACCGATCGGATGGGTTCTTTTAAAGATGAATGGAGGCAATTAACTTTCTTATGATGAGTAATATGTTCATAACTAAGAATATAGGTTTTAATATTAACGGATTGGACGGGGTTTTAAGATGAATGGAAGGCAATGGATTTTTTTTGAGATGATGATTAATATGTGCTACTTTTAACATTAATTTTTGGTCAACTTTGTTTTCAACGAATCTCTTTTCAACAAGATCTGGTTTTTTTTAACGTTAATAACTGTTTGTTGGTGTTTACTATCAACTTGCAACTGAATGAGAACTATTTTTTGTTTGTCAAGGAGGAGAGGAAAACATTGCCAATCTATCCATATCGTGATCAGTTACTCCAAGCTGTCGAAGATTATCAGGTGGGTTTCTTTTCTTTTTTTGGTGGACGGGTATTTCATTAGCTTAAACATTTTCAAGATGTATCTGTTCACCACTTTTCACAAAGAAAAAAAAAATGTGGACGAGCGGTAGATTAAGGGTTCTGTACTAAACTAACGACTAGGATCTCTCCAATTATAGCTAAAGAATATGACACTTACCAACATAAGAAGCCAATATTATACCACTCGATGTCAAAGCTAATACAGTTTCATCCTATGTCAATCACCTATGTCACAGATTCCAATTATCGTGTAGTTGCAAAATAACTAACAGCAATTACGAATATTTCTTGAGGTTGATAATGGGAGTTGGGGAGACAAGTTTTCAACGAAGATACAAGTGAAAATTCTTTTCTAACCTCCTAGTCAAGTGGTAGTGAACACAGATGTGATCTTTTTTTTTTTAATATCTTTTTATTGTTTTCAAGCTTGCTGAGCATCAAGAACCAGACTAGGAAGTGAAATTTTCTAGGCACCTTTGAATATCCAGTTATCTTTAGACTAATTTCTGCATACATGCACGGAATTTTATTGTAACCCTTGATGTTTCACTTCCATAGGTTCTTGTAATTGTTGGTGAAACTGGTTCTGGAAAGACCACACAGATACCGCAATATCTTCATGAAGCTGGGTACACAAAGCGAGGAAAAGTACGACCTTATATTCTTACCCTATTGACTTTTTGTTTGTTGTGCATAGTGGAGCTTGGAGGTTTTGGATGACATTATTCTCTTATTGGTCGAACACAAAATGCTTCATATTGGCTTCTTTCTCATAAAAAAAAGCTTTATATGGGAGATTCTTGATTTCTAATTCCTCTTCTAGTTTGATTTAGGAGTTGGTTGCAAATTGTAATGAGCAAACGTAATGCTGGATGTGCTTGTAATTAGTTCTCAATTGAATAATTTGTTAGAATTTTTGATATTTCCCTGAGATGTAAAATTTATTTTCATGCTATCTTCTTAAGGTTGGATGCACACAACCACGTCGAGTTGCTGCTATGAGCATTGCTGCTCGAGTATCTCAAGAATTGGGTGTCAAGCTTGGGCATGAGGTGCTGTGCCATGACTTTAAACTTAATGCTTTTGCCCTTCCACAAATTATTTTCGATTCTATGTGTATCTTATTACATAATTTGTTTTACATTATACTTGTCTTAGCTTATTTATTTTGTGGTTTTAAAGTTGGGACAAATGACGCCTCTTTCATTCTTTGCATTTACTAACTTCCATTGCAGATATATGCAACCTCTTTTGGTTTTTTGTTTCACTCTCATATTGGTATCTAGTGAATATAATGTGGTATTTGTTACATTGAACATAAATACGTCATTTGAATGCCCAGAATGTATTTCTCTTAGCACTCATCTCTTCCGAATATTTTTAGGTTGGTTATTCAATACGTTTTGAGGATTGTACGTCAGATAAGACCGTTTTAAAGTACATGACAGATGGGATGTTGTTACGAGAATTCCTTGGTGAACCTGACCTTGCAAGCTACAGGTGCACCTTACTGCATATTTGATGTACATTCATAATCCAAGTCAATTAGCCTCTTTTCTAACTTTGCAATATTATTGAAATCCTTTTTTCAGTGTCATAATGGTGGATGAGGCTCATGAAAGAACATTATCAACTGATGTTCTGTTTGGATTAGTGAAGGTGAGTTGGAGCTCCAACGACAACTTTATTTTGTACATGATGCATTTCATGTTTCATTTCTTTGTATCTTGTTTCTTTTGGTTAGCTCAACTATTTTTGTTATTTTTTCTCCTTTCCAATTTTTTTTTCCTAATAGGATATTGCTAGGTTTCGACCTGATTTGAAGTTGCTAATTTCAAGTGCAACACTTGATGCCGAGAAGTTCAGTGATTACTTTGATTCGGCTCCCATATTTAAAATTCCTGGTAGACGTTATCCGGTAGAAATTAACTTCACAAAAGCTCCAGAAGCAGACTATTTAGATGCAGCAATTGTGACTGCACTTCAGATCCATGTCACAAAGCCTCCAGGAGATATATTGGTGTTTCTCACTGGTCAAGAAGAGATTGAAGCGGCTGAGGAAATAATGAAACATAGAACTCGGGGACTAGGTACCAAAATTGCAGAACTCATTATATGCCCCATATATGCCAACTTACCAACAGAGCTACAGGCTAAGATATTTGAACCCACACCCATTGGAGCAAGGAAAGTTGTCCTGGCAACTAATATAGCAGAGACATCCTTGACGATTGATGGGATAAAATATGTCATTGATCCTGGTTTTTCAAAAATAAAATCATATAACCCAAGGACTGGGATGGAGGCATTGCAAGTGAGTCCCATCTCTAAAGCATCGGCGAATCAGAGAGCAGGTCGTTCTGGACGAACAGGCCCTGGGATGTGCTTTCGTTTGTATACTGCTTATAGTTATTATAATGAGATGGAAGACAATACAGTACCAGAAATACAAAGAACAAACCTTGCTAATGTGGTGCTTACACTTAAGAGCCTTGGTATTCATGACTTGGTCAATTTTGATTATATGGACCAGCCCCCATCTGAAGCATTGCTAAAAGCTTTGGAACTGCTTTATGCACTTGGTGCTCTAAATAAACTTGGTGAACTAACTAAGTTGGGTAGGCGGATGGCAGAGTTTCCTCTTGACCCCATGCTTTCTAAGATGATGGTTGCTTCTGAAAAATTCAAGTGTTCAGATGAGATTATTTCTATTGCAGCTATGCTTTCTATTGGAAATTCTATTTTTTACCGTCCGAAGGATAAACAAGTTCATGCAGACAATGCTCGGATGAATTTTCACACTGGGAATGTGGGGGATCACATTGCACTGTTGAAGGTTTCATTGCTCTAGCAACTTTTTTTCTAATAGTTTTTACAGTCTTAAACTCACATTTTGAATTTATGTAGTTATAAAATTGAGTTTCACACCATTTAAAATGATAGCATTATTAATTGTTAATTATTTTAAAAATATTTATTATTGGGCCTTTTCTCATGGACAACCATTCATTTGTATGACACGTATTCTTGAACTTGGTTTTAAATAAGTTAGGTATTCAAAAATTTTAGTTCCAAATTGCAAGTATGGAATTGTTATTTTTTCAAAAAATATTTTAAAATTTATTATTTAGGTCTACAACTCATGGAGGGAAACTAATTACTCTACGCAATGGTGCTACGAGAACTACATCCAGGTTGGTACTAACACTTGGCTCATTACTATTTCTACTTTTTGAGGAATCTGTTCATTTCTCTTAAGCGGAGCTGATATATTGCCCTCTGTATTTGCTAGGTTAGAAGTATGAAACGTGCCAGAGATATCAGAGATCAACTTGAAGGGCTTTTGGAAAGAGTTGAAATCGAATTAACTTCAAATTTGAATGACTTGGATGCGATAAAGAAGACCATAATATCTGGTAAGTGGAAATAATAAATTATCCCTCAGTGTCAATAATCTGAATTCTGTAAAGCTGTTCTTTTCGCTTTTAGTGTTGAAACATGAAATTTGACATAAATGATTGATACTGTTTGGTTCCCCTTTAAATAGACAGGTTTTTAGTTATTAATGCTGACTAAACAAATATGTATCATACAGCGGCAGGCTGAAAATTTGTACAATTATTAAACCCCTAATCTTAAAAGTAATGCTATGGATTAATTGATAGCTTTTGACAAAGAGGGAGATATCTTTCATCTTTGTATGAGTATTTTATGCCTTAATTTTTTTTTTTTGGTTCCTGATGAACTATTATCATATCTCATACATTAGATCATTTGATGTTTTTATCCCTTAATTATGGTCTGGTTACAATAAGTCTTGAAGATAGCAGAAATTTGATAGATATACTTCAAGTGTAGAATAGGACGATTTGGTTATGCAATTTATGTCGCATAGATTTCCCTTGGATTATTGTGAAGATCAGTTATACGAAATATTTGGTCTTCTGTTGGAGAGTTCTTCGAGTTCGAGAAACCTTTCTAGATATTGTTGAATTAGAGCTGTGACAAAACTTGAGTATTTACTAATTTGAAAGAATGTTTTTTCTTCCATTGGGTTCTGAAGTCTTTTTTATTAAAATTGTTTTTTCAGGATTTTTCCCTCACTCTGCAAAGTTGCAAAAGAATGGCTCTTATCGGACCGTTAAACATCCGCAGACGGTTCATATACATCCTAGCTCAGGGTTGGCTCAGGTATGTTGTTACCACAGCTATGAACATTGGTCCTATTGTGAGAGTGTTGCTTGATTCTTTATGGTTTTAGAATGAGTGCATGGTTGTGTGTTCACACCACAGCTCTTATTTTTGGAGCTATTTGTTTTAGCTATCAAAAAATGTCAGATCATTTACATTCTAAATTGAAAATGAACCATTGATTATTAATAAAACTTCTTTAGTTTTTTTATATTTTTTATTATTGGAATAGTTGACAGTAATTAGTGTTTCCTAAAGAAGAGTAGTAAAAGTGAAACAAAAATATTTTGCAATGAATTTCTAGGAAGAACTACTAGCTTTTATTTGGCATTTCATTATTTTGATTCACCGTTTCAGGTTCTTCCAAGATGGGTTGTATACCATGAATTGGTATGTACCTCAAAAGAATATATGAGACAGGTGATACTTTCTACCCTCTAATTATCCATTTAAATTTCATCCTCTTCCGTCATTTCGATTTTATATGTTACTTATCAATTGAATTACAGGTAACGGAGTTGAAGCCTGAATGGTTGGTTGAAATTGCTCCACACTTCTATCAGCTCAAGGATGTTGAAGATTGTATGCTCCCTTTCATTATCTTTCAAATCAAGCAAACATTTAGCTAGATATTCAGAAAATGATTGGCCAAGTTTGAAATACCCCTTTCTTGAATAACCATCGGAATTCTTAATCAATTTCCAAAAGAAAAAAAAGGTTTATAAAACCTACCGTTCTTTAGTTTTAAAAAAATTGTTGGTTTGTTTTTTTTTATTTTCAACATGGGTAAAAAGTGAATAACTCAATGGTTGTCCGAATCATTCGTACTATAGCTAATGTAAGTTTGAAGCTGGATGGAACAAGAATAATTTGCTTATGTCTTAGGTCTTGGATTATAATAATAAACAAGTTTTAAGTTTTATGCTTAATGAGCTATGCCCTTTTTTATTTTACTAACTTTCTGAAGTGTATCATAACTTTGTTTGATAGTGAGTTCAAAGAAGATGCCTCGCGGACAAGGTCGTGCAAGTGCTACTGGAGAAGCAGGTAGTTGAAGAAAGTTAGAACGACTCAATTGGTTGCCTTCGGTGGAGACAAAGTAGATATGCGATTTTCAGGCGCGATGCCAACTAGAGATGCATGTTTCAAAAAGAATCTCTATGAATCACCTCCTCCTCAAGATGCTTTACTTACTAACCTACTGTATGTATTGTCTGTACATGTCTAAACTTTAACCGTTAAATGTATTCAACGCCATAAGGTAGGCACATTACAATTAGAAATTGTACATTAGAAATAGGAACTTAGGCAATTTTTGTAATGTATCTGATGGGAGCTTTAGAAGAGGAAGTCATCCCTATTAGTTTGTTTTACATAATGAATTCTTTGTCGATAATATCTATCTATCAAATGTGTATTTGGCCTGAGTGTTGAACTTGAATTTAGTGAAATAAAAGTCGCAATTTTGATAAGTTGATGTCATTAGAGTTGCCAATTTTGTTAAAATTTGTGAGTAATGGAAATTGGCAAAGTTATTTATTAGATAATGCGTGCAAAATAGGATGTCTTGCCGTACTTCACTTTCAAATTTGTGTGCATATGGTCCATAGATCCATGCTTAAAATTGTCTTATAGGTATTTGAGTTTTAGTTTTGTAACTCTTATTATTCCAAAATTTTTATAAAATCAAGTGATATATATTAATCAGTATTATATTTCAAAAGGAACGACACAAGTTTACTTTTTAATTGGGTGTAGCAAGAGTTTTAAATAGATGAGAATTGGGTACAGTTAGACTGCATAAGTTTTTTTCTGTTAAAAAATAATGCATAGGCCAAATAATTTTTTAGAAGAAAATGAAAATAAAAACAAGCATGAATATAATATTGAAAGTTCAACGATTATTAAAGTAATGACTTATTCAATATAAAATTGTAAATGTGGAGATGGTAAGCTTTTGAAGTTTATAGATTTCGAAGTTTATAGATATTGTTAGTTGTGAGTTGGGTACTTTACAAGTCGACCATAATCAATGGGCTATAATTTGATTTTGTCACTTACAAATGAGGGTGGGCAGTGAAACCACATAAGTCGAACCAAATGTCAATATCGAACCACTTTTGAAATCGAAAAATTGGTTTAATACGGTTTGAAATTCATTAAATCGATTTTGAACGGTTCGGTTTTAGTTTCTATTTCAACTGCTTTTGGAAACGAATCGAACCGCCTTTAATAAAAAAAGGTTGTATTTTTATTATTTATTTTATACATATATTTATTTATTTAACATATCTTATAGGAAAAATTAGGGTTCCATTTTCACCTCACCCAGTCACCCTCGGGCCATCACTCCTCCTGCAGTCACGCTCGCCGTCTCAGACTTTCAGTTTAAAGTCGGAGTCGCCGTTCACCCTCACGCAACCCCTAGTGCTCGCACTTCGCAGTTGTCGCCTTGCTCACCCTCTCGGTACACCACCAATTGTCTTCTACTCTCCGTCAATCGTCTCAATTCCCAACTCTCTTCGTCTTAGTTCTTCGACGGCTCTCTTCGTCTCAGTTGAAAGTATAACATCAATTTCCTTTCCTCACTAGTATTATTTGTGATTATTGATGTATTATAAAGCAGTTCGGTTCGATCCGAACCACACAAACAATGCAGCTCCATTTTGTGTAATTTGTTAAAAAATCGATTCGGTTTGACCCCCAAACCAAACCGCTTACATCCCTGGTTACAAATTGGGTACTTTACAAGTCAACTATAACCAATCAATTGGTAGTTTGTCATAATGGTAAGCCAAAAACAACCTAAAAACAGCCAAATTTTTAATATTGAATCTCTAATTGGTTCGATCTCAGTTTTAAACATTTGCCTAAACCCTAAATATCTTGCTTAGCTCCAATTTTGCCAAATAACCACTCGAACTAAGCCACATGCACCCTTAACTAAAATTTCATAAATGAGTTTTTATCCTTAAGAAAAAAAAAAGTCAAAATCATTGAAAAAATTGGAATAAATTTAGATTTCATAAATCAACCATCTATTAAATGCCGGAAAATCAAATGTTATCTCACCGTCCACTTTAGATAATAGATAATATCGATAAATGGATATTTAGATATTAAAAAGGGTTTCTTTAAAAAATAAAAAATAAAAACAAACTATTTACAACAAAAATCCATTGCAATTAATTTTTTATATAAATTTAATATTTTATTGTTATTTTTGACAATTTTCGTATAGAAAATTATTATTTTAAATTATTGCGTACTCATAAATTGTAAAATAATGGATGGAATCCAAATTTTTGGATGCCCTCTCTCTCGATCTCGCTCTATAAATGAGAATGTCAATCGATGAGTTTGAAGATTTTGGATGCAAAATTGCTTCCACTGTATCTCCTTCATGATTTCATATCCTTCCAGCTCGAGAAATTGAATTTCAGAAGTCGAAACAACAGTGAGTGTATTTTTCTAATTTGCGTGAATTTTCTGGAATCAGGTTTCTCTGAGCCAAGTTTCCGTCAATTGGGTGTAAAACTGAGTTATTAGAATCAGGAAATGGAATTTGCTGTTACTCAGCTATGGGCGGTTTTCAAGTTTAGAATTTGATTATGTTTCTCTGTTAATATTTTCAGGGGAGTCATTTGATGGCTTGGTTCTTGGTTCTTTCTGCCTTTGTTGTAATTTGGATTGCTTCATTATGCAAAATCTTTTCATCTTCTAGCAGTGGTGGTTTCTTAAATGGTAATAATCACGGACTGTTCTGTTTAATTTTGCTTTTTCTTTTGCACTAAAATACTATCCTTTGGCTTGACATTTAGATGGCACTCCTCAAAAGAGAAATATCTTGCTGGTCATTGCCCATCCAGATGATGAGTCTATGTAAGCATTTTAGATGTCTTCATTCTTCACTTTTCTTGCTGGGTTTATATCTTACTCCAAATTTTTGTCATTGTTTATTTTGAGTTATGAAAAAAATCTTTCTTATCCACCTACCTTGGAATTTTCAATTCCTAGTTTTCTTGACACCCAAATGCTATATATATATATATCCTTCTTACCTATAGAAAAGAGAATTTCCTTCAGCTATCTTTCCTGAAAATTGAACTGATAATGTTAATGTTACTGCTTCCATTTGTACTTGTTTAGATTAGAACAGGATTAAGATTCTAATACCAAATATTTAACAAGGACTTCAAAATTTAATATGTGAACATTTTTTTAACATCAAAATACCATCTACAACCAGAAAATTTTAGAAATTATTAATATTTGTTATAATGTATTATATCATTGGAATTGGCTTCTTTTTTTTTTTAAAATGCTTCACCAAGTTGTATTAGAATGTGCAATTTTGTTTATATTTCTTCATTATAATTCAATGTGTATGCAATTTTGTCCCCCTTTTTTTATATATGGCTCTTGATGCTGTTGTGCTTTCTACACACCTGCAGGTTTTTTTCTCCAACAATAAACTTCCTTACATCAAGGGGGCATAAACTTCATATTTTATGCATGTCGATTGGTATTGCATTTCAACAGTTCACTACTTGGTCTTTCTTTATTTACTAATGTAGCAAAATCTTGACTTGCATCATTTGAAACCCCAACTTCATACCTTAGGGATTGCTTTCAAAACCTTTTTTTTTTTCTTTTTTCTTTTGTTAACAGAATTGTTTTCAAAAGTTTTGAAAAACAAGGCATTCATAACCATAACAATAAACTTCAAAAACCAGGGAGAGCAAATTTTGAAAACCAATTATTCAAATATATTTTTATGAAATAGCTTCCGGACAACCACTTATATTCTATTTTATGCTATTCATTTATTATATAGGTAATGCAGATGGCATGGGAACCATGAGAAGAGAAGAGTTATACAAAGCTTCCACAGTCCTTAAGGTGTTTGAGCCTAAAATAAAACCAAGCATTTACATAAATTTCTGGTATCTTGAACATTTTATTTTTTTTCATTGAAAGCGGGTATTTTTTACAATAATAGAAATAATAATAACAACAATAATAATAATAATAAATAAAATTAGCTTCTCTGATGTCATGTTTGTCCTAGAATATTGAACCTAGAGGTTAAAATTTTCCTGTCATGAACCCTCAATCCTCTTTCCACGCATGGATTTTTCATTCTATATATTTAGTCTACTTTTTTCTTTTTAATTTTCATTTATCGAAGTCTGTTTTTGTGGTTATGAAATCTAGGTTCCCCTCAATCAAGTGAAGATCCTGGACCATCCAGATTTGCAGGTGTGACTTCAAAAGTGTCTGGCTGAGTTTGATTATACTGTCACTACTCGACATATCGTATGAAGACTGTAATCCAATGTAATAATGCCGTCAGGATGGTTTTGGCAAAGTGTGGGATCATAAATTGCTGGCAGAGATTATTGAACAGGAAATATCTAGCCATGACATTGACTTGGTACAACGTTGAAATCATATCTACATTTGCTTTTGGTTAATTGTAACGTTTTCAGTTTCTATCCAACATGCTTTACATTCTGTTCTTTCACTTTTTATGACTTTTAACAGATTATTACTTTTGATAGCTATGGAGTTTCTGGTCACTGCAATCATCGTGATGTGCACAATGGCGTGCGGTAAGCTGACTTCTAAACTAATGCTGCTTTTATTCTTCTTATTGCTTCCTTCAGCATTTCTTGTTTTCTCAAAATTTGTTTCCTGAGATGTAAATTGTCTCCATTGTAGCTGGGTTTTCAAGGAAGCAACATTTATTGCTGAAATCTTGGAATTTAAATGTTTATGTTGGTCAAATAATTTATCTTCACCCATGTTTATGTGTAAACAAAAATTAATGTCATGTGGCTCCTGTTTGAGTATCGTATCATAATAAGGAATAATGCATGACAAGTAATGACATATATTTAAAGATTGAGTGAGTTGTAGACGTCTACACTGTTTCTTCCTTTCTATTTGTAATTGTATATCTATACATTTATTATTAATTAAAAGAAAGTTCTCACTATCAGCTCTGAGTGTAGTATAATCAATGATGCATTGCTCCTCCATTCTAATAGAAAAAACTCTTTTACTTTTCTTCCTATGCTGTAAACAGAGGTTTCTTACACAATAAAGCTCCACAAAGTTTCGAGGCATGGGAACTAGTAAGTTTTCCTTTTCGATATATTTGATTCTCATTTAATCACGTTTCTATGATGGTTAACTCATGATTTACGATCCCTTGCTCGCAGAATTCCTACTCTTTCTAAGTTGAGTTTTCATTTGAATGCTTTGAATTTCAGGGTTCCACAATTCTTAATTAATATCAGAAAAAATATCTTTCAAGGACGTTTGAGTGATTCTTTCCTTGTCTGTGTTGAGACTACCAAATGAGATGGAGCCAAGTTATGGCTCAATGAATTATTAGAATTGATTAAATTCATAAATGACTTTAGGCTTGTTGATATGACATGTTAAGTGAATGGGAACTTCCAAGTTACCCTCTGTCCTGTAAGATTTGCTCCAGGGTATAATATTCAAAAACCTCCTTTTCTGTGTCCAATTATTTTTCTACTAGACTAAGAAGAATGCCTCTGTATTGTCTATTGACATCTCACACAAAAGGAAACCTAAGCCTTTTCAGGTCAACCGTAGCCGAGCACGTTCTCATAATCAACTTCTGAGTTCCCTTACCAGGAGTTTATGTTTAAATTTCCTTGGTTATTTTCAGGTCAGTACCAATATGCTGCGGAAGTATAGTGGACCATTTGATATCTGGTTATCTATTTTGTTTTCTGAAGAGCACACAAGTGGAATAACGCATTGCTTGTTAAATGAATGCCCACGACAGAGCTTCTTTGCAATGGCACAGCATGCAAGCCAATGGGTTTGGTATGTTTGTTTTGTGAATTTTATTTGAGATTAGAACATAAACTCTATTATTTTAGCTGGGAGTTATTTGCGAGCTTCCCGTGTTATGCTTATTTCATTCTTCCATTCCCATTCCATTCATAAGGCAATTTGGATTTGGTCGGCTGGAGAGTACCTTTACATGTTGCTTTAATTGCTATACTCTTTGATTTGGCAGGTTTCGGAAACTCTTTGTTACATTTTCCAGTTATACCTTTGTCAACACACTCAAAAGAATCAACTAGCCATGCTGTTATAACGCCATATGATGTTACAGTATCCACCGATATCTACTCCATGGGAACTGTGAACTGGGATTTCTTCATTTCATGTGAGGTTTAGATTGAAGTCTCTCCCTATTTTTGGTTCATTCTAATGATTGTGCTTTATTACCGCATTAAGGATTCGCCACATGTTGAATTTACTGTAAGTTAACATGGAATTCAGCTGGTGATCTGAACTTTGGCATCAACTTGTCTGTTAGAAATCCATTAATGATTGCATTAACAGAGCTTGTGGCTGTGCCTAACTAAGACCAGATTGGGAATGTGGACTTGGTCATTCTATCGAGTTCGAGAAAGTATTAGGTACTGGTTTTATACTAATCTTAAGCAAACCTGTAGGAAATAAAGAGAGATTTTGACTGGTAAATTAAAGAACTTCAAGCTTTGTACTGAAACAACACAAAACTTAAATCAACTATTAACTAGGAGTACCTTCAAAATAACTTTATATAAACGTCATGGTTAACTCTGAAAACAATTATAAAAATGTGAATCAACTTGCAAGTGAAAAAAGAAAAAAAAGTGAATATCAGAAGAAGGATTGATCATAAATCTTTTAGCTCTTGGAGGTAGACTCCATCTATTATATCCTGAGGACTTCTATGCCATAACAGGCATATCCTTGAGCCATGGATCCAGTGGTTTTCCAATGGAATACACTATAAATCCAATCTCCCTCAGCTTTTGAACATCAACTACATTTCTGCCGTCAAAAACAAACGCAGGTTTCTGCATTTGTTTAAAAATCCTTTGGAAATCAAGAGTCTTGAATTCATCCCATTCAGTTAGAATGCAGACTCCATGAGCATCTTTAGTCGCCTCATACGGGTCCCAAGCAAAATTGACTTCCTTTGCTGCAGTTGGGCTCACTGGCTGCAAGTGGATTGGATGATCCCAATCAAACTTGTTCATAGATAAGTCCCTTTGAATCTGATCCTCAGTTACTTGTGGATCATATACACTTAGTTTTGCCTTGTCCCCTAAAAGTCCCTTACAGACATCAATTGCTGGAGTTTCCCTTGTGTCACCTGTATCTTTCTTGAAAGCAAATCCAAGGATCGCTATCTTTTTTCCTGAAACTGTGTTGAACATTGAGGAGACAACCCGGTTCACAAATCGGTTCTTTTGGTAGTCGTTGACCTTTATCACTTGTTTCCAGTAGCCTGCAACTTCATTCAAGCCATTGCATTCACAAATATAAATCAAATTGAGAATGTCCTTCTGAAAACATGATCCACCAAAACCAACACTAGCATTTAGGAACTTGGGTCCAATTCTAGTATCTTTTCCAACAGCGTGGGATACCTGTGACACATCTGCACCAGTAGCCTCACAGAGTGCGGACATGGCGTTGATAGACGAGATCCTTTGAGCCAAAAATGCATTAGCAGCTAACTTTGAGAGCTCTGCTGACCACAGATTCGTGGTGAGAATTCTTTCTTCAGGCACCCACTGGGCATATACACTCTTCAAAGCCTGAATTGCCTTGAGACCATCCGGAGTTTCTCTCCCTCCTATGAGTACCCGGTCGGGGTTAAATAAATCTTTAATAGCAGTACCCTCAGCAAGGAACTCTGGATTTGAGAGAATCTGATATTTGATTCCCTTGCTGTTGTGAGTAAGGATCTTTTCTATTGCCTCAGCTGTTTTAACTGGAACAGTTGATTTTTCAACAACAATCTTGTCTGTTTTTGATACATCGGCAATCATTCTGGCTGCACTTTCCCAATACGTGAGATCTGCAGCTTTTCCAGCTCCAAGGCCTCGAGTTTTTGTTGGAGTGTTAACTGAAACAAAGATTATGTCTGCCTCTGAGACGTGCCTTTCAACATCTGTACTGAAAAAAAGATTCTTTCCTCTGCACTGCTTCACTACTTCATCAAGACCAGGCTCATATATGGGGAGTTGGTCACTATTCCAGGCTAAGATCTTCGGGACAGAGATATCAACAACTGCTACTTCAATTGTAGGACATTTTAACGCTATCACTGCCATGGTAGGGCCACCAACATACCCAGCTCCAATGCAGCAGATCTTCACCATTTTCCTCAGTTGGATCCTGAATGAACAAATAACCAAAAGATTTATAACAAAGTACGAGCTTTTCTTTTTCTAGGTCGTGTGTAGCGTTATGTTCCACATTACAACTTCCTTTTGCAGAAACGATTGATAGAACGGAAGGAAAATCTATGTCAATCAGATTGGTCTTTCCTATGCATAAAGAAAATAGTATGGAGAAACAGAGCCAAAATCCTTATCACTTTAGTTGAAGGCCTAAGAATCATTCTATAGGAGAAAGTATAAGCTTAGGTACACAGAAATCTCCTATATGTTCAAGATCTTTTGCATATTGCATGCAAATATGACCTTTAATGCTCATCTATTTTTCTAGATAAATAGCAATCAGAAAACAATATATAGAACACCATAGACACCGACCTATTTCGAAGCATGTTAGGAAGAAAAATATACACATGCCTAATTCTTATTCTTAAGAAGTAAAAACGATGGATGCAATTACACTAAATTACCTCTCTATAAACTTGAAGGTGGTTATCTTGATTGAATCTTATAAAAATAAAAGAGTAGTTTTCTACAAGAAAATAAGGTGGGGCTAGAACCTCCTTAAATAGTCCAGGAAAAAAAAAGGGCTCCATGAAGTAAGATCTATTATACCTGTGCAACTTTCTCCAAGCAAAGCAAAGTCAGATTTTGAAAGCTGGAAAGGGTTCTTCAACACGTTTTGAGAAAGCAACTCTGCAGAGCAAGTTATAAACAAGGGGCCTTAATTAATGATTTGTAATTTGATATTGAATATATATATTTATATATGTATATATATATATACTTTTAACATTATATCGGACATCACATCATTCTTAAATAATGATGAGATGATTTATCATAAACAAGAGATGAAAATTTACCAACAATCAGAACCCCATATTTTCTAAGGTTTATCCATCAAAACGTAGAAACAAAACAACCCTTTTGTTTTTCTTAAAAGAATAATGAAAAATAAGTAACATTAAGCCAAAGAATCAAGCAATCTTTCCATCTACATTATATGATGACAGACAAAGTTTCCATAAGTTTTACCAAGCTAGATATGGAAACACTAAGCCAAGAATCAAGCAATCTTTCCATCTATTTCAATGGGAATATTACACAAGTTTGACCAAAGGAGGTAAAACCAACCAAAAATGAAGTAAAACAAAATCCCCTCACATACATGGAAAGAAAGTCTTAATAACATTCCAAGATTGATTCAAATTCAAAGAAAATACTCGATCTGATCAACATCCAAACAGAAATCCCACCTCTAAAAACTAGGGCAAAACATGAGAACAAATTGTGTATTGTTTAATGGAAAAAAAGGGTTACTTGGGAGTGGTTATATTAAGAAAGCAAGAAAGCAAGCAGTGGTAATTAAGTTAGGAGTTTCTTGTGTAGAGCATAAATACAGGGCGTTGCTCAAAACAAGGGGCGGATTCAATTAAAACAAAAGGAGGTTTCTGAGAAATTATTAATTAAGCTTGAAATTGAATATTTAATGAGACGATTACCTTAGAAATCGACCATGAAAATGCAGTTCTGAAGACGAAAGGGTTATTCATTTGAGACGCAACCGAATAATAAATGGAGAGAGAAAAGAGAAGACGTTACGAGTAACCGATGAAGCAATTTGATAGCTTTGAATTAACCCTTCCATAATAACTCATTTATATCCTTTTTAGTACAATAATTCTGGAATGAATATAGAGCCTCTGCCACAAAAATAAATAATTATACTCTTCTCACATCCTCATTCCTTACAAAATTTTGGAAAGATAATCAAAATTCAAAGATACCATTGGACAAATTTGTCTGCACTTATTCTCATTCTTTGTTGGTGTGATCGTCTTCTTCTTAGTGAATCGATTATAGAAGCAAAACCAGTTTGCATTAATCATACATAATATCTCTCCATCTTCAAAGGTTTTGATGAGATCCAGATGCCTCCGATCATTTGGTACATCATCAATAACAAATTCTAGTCCATGAATCTTTCTCTTGCATCCTCCAAACTAGAATTGTAGTAGTTCCCTCATTGATGTAAAAAGTTGCATAAATGGTACCGTTAAACTGATGTAAATGGCCCTTTCCAAAACAAGGGTCGACTTGCAAGACAAGATTCAATTTGTTCAGTTCCAACATCAAGAACATATAAAACATGCACTTTCTTTTTTTCTTCTTTTACCAACCAATAGATAACTCCATTCAAGTAAACACCGCCCTTGCCAATAATCTCAAAAGGTAGGGTGTAAAGATACCTCCATTGGTTATTGCTAGGGTTAAGGTTGGTTCCACTCCTATCAAAAGTCAAAACATCCATTATGGTACTAGATTCATGCGTGTCAGACACAACTGCTCTAAACAATTTTTATTGTTTTGTAGTAGGGCTGAAACCAAATCCAAAGGAAAACAGACCATCAAGAACAAACCCACATGAAGGGACGCTGAAGAACTCATTAGTCATAGGATTGAATATGCCATCACATTCAGTTTTATGAGAATATTTGGAAATAAACAGCAAGCCATTACATTGATTTCGTAGCAGGATTAAATCCCAATCACCGTCAAACTGAAATGTGCCTGACTTAATCAATTCCAACTCCAAATCAAAATCTACGTCTAAATGTTTGATAGCATCAAGATTGATAGAATGCATTTTGGGATGGCGTACACAAGTCATTCCAAGTTTAAGATTATGAGAGCATTCGTAAGAAATTGAATTTTAGAAAAGGAAGCATAATTTAAAACAAAATCATTCCAAGTTTTACAAACAAGACGACAGGTAGGAAGATTAGAGATTTTAAGTTTAGAGAAGATTGATCTAACAATGTAGGGTGGAAGCCCTCTTCCCCACTCCACCTTACTCCTTTTACTCTGATGACTAATTTCCATTGAGGATAAATCAAGAATTGAAAAAATAATGGAAAGAGGCGGCGAAGATGGAAGATGACCAAAACAAGTGTTTGGTTTTCTTTGTTAGGGGCTGATGAATTAGAAAATGTGTATTTCTTAAATAAATATTATTTTCCATAAAAACTGTTCTTCTAAAAAAATATTTTCCGTAAGAACTTTTTGTTTTAAAAAAACGATTTGCCATAAAAACTTATCTTTAAGATATTTTCCATAAAAACGTATTTTTTATAAAAAAAAAATATTTATATAAAAACTTTTTCTTAAACGATCTTCCATAAAAACGTTTTTCTAAAAATAAAAAATTTTCTATAAAAAGATTTTTTTTTTTAAAAAAAAAAAACATATTTTCCATAGAAACTTTTTTTAGAAAAAAGATTTTCCATAAAAACATTTTTTTAAAAGGTTTTCAATAAAAAATCTTTTTGATTTTTCATAAAAACTGTTTTTAAAAGATTTTTCATAAAAAATATTTTTTACAACTTCCATAGAAACTTTTTTTTTTAGATTTTATATATAAACCTTTTTTAAAAAAAATATTTTCAATAAAAACGTTTTGTTTAAAAAAATAATTTGCTATAAAACTTAGTTTAAAAAGATTTTTCATAAAAAAAAAATTAAATATTTTCCATAAAAACCTTTTTCCAAAAAGAAGAAAAAGATTTTCCCTAATTTTTTTTAAAAGGGTTTTCTATAAAAAAAATTCTAAAGACTTTCACAAAAACTAATTTTTTTGAAAATAAATCCATAAAAACTTATTTTAAAAGATTATCAATAAAAACTTTTTTTTAAACAAAAATAGAATATTTTGCATATAAACTTTTTATAAAAGAAAATTCCATAAACACTTTTTAAAAATATTTCCAATAAAAGCATTTTTCTAAAAACAAAGAATTTCTATAAAAGCCTTTAAAAACAAAAACATTTTTCATTAAAACATTTTTTTTAAAAAAAAAAAAGATTTTACATTAAAACAATAGTTTTTCGAATAACTTTATATACATGTGCATACTGAAGTCATTGAAAAGAAGTATTAAAAATGTCATTTACTCATTGCATTTTTTTAAAATACACTATTTCGTATTGGTAAAAGTAATTACACCGAAACAATGGTTTTTCGAATGACTTTATATACATATGCACACTGAATTCGTTGAAAATAAGTATTGAAAAATGTCATTTGCTCCTTCCATTTTTTTTAAAATACACTCTTTCATATTGGCAAAATTAATTACACTAAAACAATAATTTTTCAACATAAATTTAGTAATACTCACATAAATTATTGTTTTCAACATAAAAGTGAAATTGTGTTTGAGGAAACACTTATTTCAAATTAATTTTCCTCACTTTCGAGTCTTTTTTTTTTTTTTTTCTACCCCGATTGAAACAATCTATTTGGCCCTTAGCCCTCTACTGTAGTCGATTATAACAATCTGGTGGCTCCTCCCCTTTGCAAGCACATCTACTATCACATGCTTGATTCCCAACATTGTAACACCCACAAGCCTGTTGGCAGACAAATTGCAGCAAGGATTCATATAATGGAGCACTGTATACAAAAGAAAGCCCATAAACTAGGACCCTAATGTTCCAATTAGAGCAACAATCAAGGTGAAAATCAATAAGCAGAGTCATGTTGATGAAGACCCATATCTAATCAAAGCTTTAGTTTCTTTGTCATAGCCTGAGTTCTTTTCTTTAAACCATGGAGCCAATCAGGTACTTGTTGTTCTTGGTGAGACTGATTCGGGTAAGACAAGCCAGGTAACTCAGCATATTTCTGAAGGTGGATATGTAACGTCCAGTAAGGTGGATACACACACACAATTGTACTGTTCTTGGGAGTTCTTCTGTGTTCATTTTCGAATGACTTCATTAAAAAAAGTTTTGAAAAATGTCATTTGCTATTACCATTTTTTAAAATATACTCAAAATTAATGATCGAAACAATAATTTTTTTATGTGTAATATATAATTATGTTCTACAATTAACATGTATTACTTTGTATATGTTATGTGTCTAAAATATGAGTATATATGTATATACATGCACATATATGTATATAGATATAGATATATGAATATGTATACGTATACATGTGTACATGTAATATATCTAAACGTATACATATGTACATGTAACATATCTACATGTATCTATTTACACGTGTACATATGTGTACATATGTACATTTAGACACACGTATACATATGTACATGTATTGCCACTACCATTTTTTTTAAGTTTACTCGTATTTGAATAATTGTTTACATCGAAATTATGATTTTTTGAATGAATTTATATACATATACAAACTGACGTCGTTAAAAAGAAGTATTGGAAAATAACATTGGTCCTACCATTTTATAAAAATATATTATCTCGTATTAAAAAAATTGATTACACCGAAACAATAGTTTTTCAAAGAATTTTATATACATATGCACACTGAAATTGTTAAAGAAAAATGTCATTTGCTTCTACTATTTTTTTTTTAAATATGTTTTTTCGTGTTGAAAAAATTAAAATTACATTTAATTGTTAAATCAAATAAAACTATAATGCACGGAAAGAAAATAGTAAACAGGTTAATTATGAATTTATTGGAGAGATAAAAAGTATGAACATTAATCGTCCAAAAAAATCAACTAAAACCTAAATATGAAAAAAAAAAAAAATAGGTGCAGTTTAATAATTATTTTAATTTTTAATTTTTGTTTTTGGATACATATATCTGGAAGCTAAAGAAAATTAATACTCTTCTCACATTCTCATTCCTAAAATTTTGGGGAAATTACAAAAATTCAAAAATACCATCGAAAAAATTTGTCTAAACTTTTGATTCGGTATCGGTATGATTGTCTTCGTATTAGTGAACCGGTATGATTGTCTTCGTATTAGTGAACCGATTATAGAAGCAAAAACGGTCTGCATTAGCCATGCATAGTACATCTCCATCCACGATAGTTAATGCTGTAAAGGCCTTCAAAATTGCTCCTATAGATGGTTTTTCATAGGCCAAACTAAATTATTTAATCCCTTGTTTAAAAAATAAAAAAATAAAAACTTATTCTTCAACCTCCTTTAAATAATTAATTGTTTTCTTTTATTAATTTTATTATTCCAAAAGTTTCTAATTTTCTTTATTTTCAAACTTTTGGTGTAATTTTGATAACAATCCTAAAATATGAACAACAAAACATAAAGTAATTAAGGTAAGTAGCAGTGCTTAATTTGCACATAGTTATCAAAAGGTTATTAGTATCTAATATTTATTTTTGAGCAAAATCTTTAATTTTTTTAAGCAAATCTTTTTTTTGTCTTTTTTAATATTAGTTTATCCATTTATAATTTTATACACACAATTAAAGAAGATTTATGATTTTATACACACAACTATACTGTTATTGGGAGTCCTCCTGTGTACATTTTTATTTTGCAAAACATAGCTCAATAGTCCCCAGTTTCTTACCATATCAAAATTCTCACCCCTTTCGATTTACAACACCAACCAGCCACAAAATAAGCAAATCATCCCCTCGATAAATCTGCACAGAAGCACCCAAAATTGGAATGATCTAAGTTCAAATGAAAGATATTAAGCCAACGAGAAGGTAGGGAGCAGCCAAAATGTTACTAGATTTCATGTTAAAAGACCAACCAACAGGCTTTATAGCAGTTAACAGTGTAGTACTAGTATCATACGATACGTAAAATGTAAGAATGTGACCTTGTGTTATAATGTTCATGTAAAAGTTTTGTCGAAAAAAGACGCGTATGCATAAACTATGGACTAGTGAGATGAAGATCAAAATGGTTACCAAATAGGTCTCGCCCATTCCTAATGACTCCAACCACAAAGATCAAAATGTATAGCCAAACATTTAAATAAGCAGAAGAACGTTGAAAAATAAATCTAGCAAGCACAAATATATATAGATATAGTATTCAAACTTACATCTTTTTTTTTTTCCTATAAAGCCAGGGCAATGGTTTTTATAGATCGACTCCCTCATCAAGGCCCTTGGAGCTAATCATGACATTGGAATCGATTTGTTTGTCAAATTTCTTTTTTCTCCTAGTTTCAAAATCCTCAAATCCTTCCATCTGGTAGTCCATGGAAGAAACGAGCAATATTATTAAGCATATTCCACTTATTTTCTTTACAATGCTAATTAAGAATGAAGTGCAATTAAGAAGTAGACTCCACCTGCTGAAATTGATCCATTAAAATTGGATTACCATGCAAAGATACATTCTGCAATGCTTTGCAATCTTTCAACAGATTTGATGGTAACTGAGATAGAAATGCAACAACGCAATTCAAATATGAGCATGAGAAAGCTAGGAGAAATACTAGTTTTCAAGGTTACTACTTACTAAGTCTACAATGGAGAGAATTTTATAAGTATAACGTAGAGAAAGAGCATTTTGTGCACGCACATGCTGTTTGTAGTAATAGACAATATAAAAATTTGTTGCGCAAGGAGATCTTAGATGATCAGTAAAGGAGTGGCTATCCTCCAGATATATCTCAAGAACTCAAGGGCAAACAGTAAAAGATATTCATTTTATGTTAAATAGTAACATACTCGTTACTACAATCAGAACTGTAAAATTCAGGAAGTTAAATCGTGTATAAATATTTAAAAAGTCTACCTGACCAATTTTGTTATTATCTAAACGCAATGACTTCAGGTGAATCAGATTGCACAAAGACGAGGGAAGGTCTTCCATAAGATTATCTGAAAAGTTGTTCAAATGTAAGCAAGTGATAAAATACAATCCTAATTCCTTGCTACAAAACCACAAGTAAGGGGAAACATTATATGTCTCCAAACATGCAACCACAGAAAAGAAACTAAACAGAATCATGGCTAATCATACACTAGTTTCTTGCAATATTTCTCCAAAATGTGGCAGGAGGCCAGTTAAAAATAATTTGTCCAATTAATAAAGGTTTTCCATGTCAAAAAAGGAGCAAATGTTGAAAGTTCCATGTCTTTATTCATGCTGCCAACTAACAATTGTTGAAGTAGTATATAGGCATTGCCTGCTAAAAAACTGACAGTAATTTCATGTACCATTAGCTTGCAATTCTTCGAGGGAGAAGCAACTTCCTATTGATTCTGGGAGAGATTTTAACTTGTTGTTTGACACGTTGATAAGCAATAGCTGCATCATCAAACTTGGTGTTAGTCCTCAAAAATGATAATAAAATTGATAATATGCAAGTTTTACCGCATCAAAATAAAAGGTTAAATGTGGAATTACATCTTTCAAAAGAAAAAAAGAAGTTTAGCACTAGCTCGCTAATTGAATTTTGATAGACATTAGCATCAATATTAGTCCACATGCAATGAAGTTTACTGTTAACGTCACTATAGATACTAGTGTTATGATGTTGAAGCTTTCAAAATCTTATGGTTGATAAAATTTCTAGCACTCTCAAGGTCTTCGGGAATTAGGCTGCAATATAAATGCTACCTCTGGGATTGATAATTGTCCACCCCATGGTTATGGATTATGGATGCGTCATTTCCCGCAAAAATAAAACATTAACCATGAGTAGAACCTAGCTAGAACTAAAAAGAGACTTCTGGAATCTGGACTATTCTGTTTACTTGTACTCTTGAATAATCCATCTTAAATGAATCACTCATCAATGATTCTATTGTTTTCCATAGTCTGTTGGTCTTAAGTTCTAAGATAGTCCGTTGGTCTGGTCTTAAGTTCTAAGATGTTCAAAAAATATGTACAGAAAAACAACTTATTGACAGAAATATAACCATTATGGGTTGACCTAATGGTAAAAGTGAAGACATAGTCTCAACAATTAACTAAGAGATTATAGGTTCAATCTATGGTCGTCACCTACCTAGGAATTAATTTCCTACAAACTTCCTTGCATCCAAATGTTGTCAGGTCAGGAGGGTTATCAGTGAGAATAGTCGAGGTGCGTAAGCTGACCAAAACACGCACGGATATTAAGAAAAAAGAGCCCCTTTTTATAGAAATATTGTACCCATGCCATTTATCTTTTATCCTAGCAATAGCGGATAATCCTCTTTGACCATTATTCTAAAACTCCAACATATTTAATTTCCTTTATCCATAACTAGTTACTAAGGCACCCATTTTTTTTTCTATTCCACTTAAGATATGGACACGCAGACATTGCAATGGATCTTATGGAACAAGAACATGATCCAATACTTTGATTCAATATTAGAAACAACATAACTTGAAGTGCTCTGCAATTCCAACCAAATAAAAAATTACAGAGGTATAATAGTTAAAATGCTGTGAAAAAAAAAAATCACTTACATTCCGCAAGCTTCCAATGGTTTCAGGTAAGGACGATAGCAGATTTCGGGAGACAGATAAACGTTCAAGTCGTACTAGCTGACCCACTACACGCAAGAACTGATATCTATTTAGAATGTATTACATGAATTTGTAGCAAAGATTAACAGAAATTAAAATAGTATGGCACAAGACAAAAAAGTACATCACTTCTCGCGTTCATTTTTAATCTCTTGTTAAGTTAGATAAGAAAATTACATTCATCAGGCAATGTTGTAATGTGATTTCCATCAAGTATCATAACTTTTAGAGATTGAAGCTTCCCTAAATTCATTGGTAGACGCTCAATAAGGTTATCTGCCAAAACCTGACAAGGAAAATGGAAAGTTTTAATTCACTTTTTTCCTGAAAGAGAAATGCGAGATAAAGTAATTGAATTGTTGTTTCAACTTCTAATAAAGATTTTAAATCTAAAAGTTAAAGAAAAGAGAAAATTGCAACTATTATGTATGCCAAGTACAACGAATGAGAACAGAAGTACCGAGCCCTACAAAGATTTGATAAACTTTTATGGAAAAAATTTACGGAAAAAGAAAATACTGCATCAAACGAGTAAAAATGAAATACAATCCATACCAGACGTTGCATGTTTATTAATTTGCAGACTTCCATCGGAATATCAACTGCAAAATAATTAAAAGAGGAAAGTTAATAAAAGTATTGAAATTGTTGTAGTTGGTAGATTAGGAGTTTCATTATCGCAAAGTTAAATAAGATAATAGATGCAAGGATGATTAAAGTCAAAAAATAGTTTTCAAGGATATTTACAACCACAACCACCGCAAGAAAGGAGAGTGCAAGATACCCACCTATTTTATTGTTCGTTAAATCAAGAGTACGAACAGATCTGTCCATGTCAAGAACTGCATCAGGAAATGTCTGTTCCAACATCAATAGGTGTGTAAGCATATGGCCAAAAAAACCAATCATGGTGCAAGCATTTCCAAAGAACGGCATGAGTTATTCTTATTTGAACTCATCAACTCATATATTACTTTTCAGAATGATATAATTATGCTATGCAATGAAAGCCTAATTCAAACACTCAAAATATCATCAAAATCAATACAGTCAAATGTATTGAAGAGTAAGGGTCCATATATGAGTAAAATTTTCAGGTGACTCAATTTAGAGGTTCTTATCTGAAGAGTACAAAAAGAGCATGCATATACAGGACCTGTAACTGTAATCTTTCTTTGATTTGTCCCAACTGGAAGAACTATTTGGAATCCCCAAGTCAATTGATTTTGTGGGATACATTTTACTCCTTTGATTTCTTCCTAATAACAAAATCTAATATACAAGGTCGATTGATTCCATTAACTAATTCCTAATTCACCAGCTCTACCACATTCAGTTACATACATAAACAATACAACAATATAAAAATATAACTAACAACTAAGCTAACTTATCAATTATGAAACAAGCACATACTCAAAAGAGAGCAAAATAAAATCTTAAAATCGAGCAATAGTAGCCTACGGCCTCCTACAAAGAAAGCCGCGTGTCCATTTGAAAGATGACTCTAGTTCAAACAGAATATGAACAAGAAAGAAAGAAGTTGAACCCCAACAAAAGGGTAACATACAATTCATATAGAAAGATAATAATGAAGATAACCTTCAACTTTGAGTCCCGCAAAGCCACGATGCCAGTAGCTCGCCATCGAGCCACTCTGCTGGCCTTTGAATCTGCATTCTTGCTAGCATAGCACCCCATGTTGCTAGTAGCAGAGAAAAACTCAGCCTTCCAAGAAAGGAACAAGGATGATAGTGATGACAAGCTTTTTGAATCCGTCTCTGATACATAAATAATCAGAGTTTCAGAAAGATCAAAACTGAATATACTACTTTCACAGAACTACGAACGGTTCAACCACTTAATAGCTACATTAGGGCCAAAGATTTTGGTTAATCATACCTTCTCGATGGTCTTCGCTGCTTATTAAATAGAAATAATGCAACCCACATGTCACTGATACAAATAGTGTCTTACTCTAATTGTAAAAAAGTGGCACAAATCATTCAACTGGGTATTCATAGAAACATTGTCCCTACCAAATGCTGGGCATACAATAAAATAATGCAACTCTTGCTTATAGTTGATCAAGTGATAAATTGAACGCAAAAAGGTGAAAAGAAACATAGAACTGCTCAAACTTTGTACCTGGGTATTCCTTTCTACAGAGAAATTGAACAATCAAACGACACAGCTTCGATCATCGATGAACAAAAGAAGATTCGCCAAATCCAAACTGGGTCTGAAAGAAAATGGTGTCCCCAGCATCGGAGAAGACACTGTGTCACCAGAAATCGTGAATTGAACAGACCCAGAAGGATAAAAAGTTCATAAAAAGTAGAGATTGATCAACGGAAACGGATCATTGAAAACCTTGACCAGGTGAATGTTTTGAGAAGACAACCAAGATGGTTATTAAAAGAAATGCTTAAAATAAAAATCGATCTTTGAATCAAATACGTTGAAATTAAATCCGATGGAGAGGATAGTGGAGAACGAAATTGAGTGGGTAAAAGCCTTTTCGATTTCTCTTAGAAAATATTAGTAATTCCGTTAATTTTACTTTGAAAACCATAAAAAAAAAAAAAAAAAAAAAATTAATAAACTAGAATTACAAACTAAATTAATAATTTATCGAAAGTATACAAATTAAAATTAAAAACTTAAAATTGTATGAACTAAAATTGAACGAATTTCGAAGTATATAAGCTTAGTGACATTTTACTTTAGTTTTTTTTATATAAGCTTAGTGACATTTTACTTTAGTTTTTTTTCTTGTGTAATATTTATATTTTATTTTTATTGAAAAATAAATATAAACATCTCTCGATTAGTTTTCAAAATTAACCTAGTTCAATAATAATTTACATTTATTATTTTGTTAGGATCAAATATCAAACTTTCATACCTATATTTAGAGTTATTTTCAAAAACATATATATATATATTTTTAGTTTCTGAAAGTATTAGTGAAAAAATACATATCATAGATTTAGAGGTGAGAGATATTTATAAGCTAGTTTTCAAAGAAACGACCTACACCTATTTTTGTGTAGCCCACCAACTACATAGTTAAAAACTATTATAAAACAATAAATTTTAGTTTTTTTTTTAAAAAGTTAAATAATTATTTTTTTGTCATGTGATAAATGAAGAGGCTGTAGAGATAGGTGTAGTCAATGTTACATCTAATCATTGTCCATTTGCATTAATCGAAAATTAAAAACAAAATGATTACTAGACAACGTCTTGTTTTTTTCGATTCAATTTTTATAAGTTACTGGGATACTCAATTAACAAATACTATACGTGTTAAATATTATGTATATCATCCTATCTTTTGTGTTTACTATAGATTGATAAAATGTGGTAGAGTAAGGTAGTTGATAACTTTTATTTTTTGTATATACTAATTTGTCACGGTCATGCTTTTGTATCGTACATTTAAGTTTCTTTAGTCAATTTGTTGGTTGTATTATAGTATTTATACTTTCAATCTCCGAGTCTAGCTACTTCACTTCTCAATCAATCTTAAAAAAGTAGTCAAATAACAGTGTGGACCACTATTTTACTAACTACAACAAAGTTTCGATTGGATATATATATATACAAGTCGGTCTAAAATTCTCACATAGTTTACAAATATTTACGATACGACACAATCTTAACTTTTATCAATACTTATCTCAAACTGAGTTATATCATCAATAAAATTATCTATGAATAAATCTATAATTTTATTGATAGATATTTGTTGTTGGTTATTTAAATATAGCAGAATATCACAATAACTACACTGATAGAAAAATGACAGTCTATTCGATACTGTGCAATGATATTTTGGTTAATTTTAGGTTAAAAATAATTTTGGGTTGTAAACTTTAATAAATGTAACAATTTAGTCTCTGAACGTTGATACTTAATAATTCAATTCTTATACTTTCAAGTTTGTAACAATTTAGTCCCATACTTTTAAAATTTTACAAAAAAAAGTGATATCAATTTTATTAATTTACCATGTAGACTTTGCATTTTATAAAATTATTGTGTCTCTAATTAATTTATCGATTTATTTATGTCAAACATCTTATTAGATTTTTCACACTAATCTTTACAATGGGTAATAAAACGTTAAAAAGGTTAAATTACAATGACTAAACTGTTACATAATAAAATTCAAAGACAAAATAGTTACGAAAATAAAAGTAAAAAAATTAAATCGTTATAGACCAAACTGTAGAGACTTTGTTTCTTCGAATGTGAGGAATAAAAGTGATTTTTAACTTCAAGTAAAACCAACGATGGTTAATATTAAATAAGAAAAAAAAAAGTCAAAGAGACTTAGGACCAGGAAGGACAGAATGCCACGTGTCGAGAATCGGCAGCGTTGGATTAAAACTCCAATCAATACCACGTTGTGCGATTGTATTTCACATATATATCAATTTCCTCCACGTCCCTCAGCCCCTAACAAAGAAGGGGCTTTATCCGTAATTCCTTAAAGATTCGTGCCTCTTTTAGTTATATTCGATTTTCGGATAACCTTCTTCTAACAAAAACCAAACCCTAGTTTTGGTCATCGTCAAATCGCCGCCGCCTCTTTCCATTTCCACCTTTTTATTCTTTTTCCCTTCCATCCTTCTCTATCCAACGCTTCGATCTGTTTTTCTTTATTAGATCTGCTTTTGTTTCGTCGTCCTCTTCACATCGATCCCAATTTTTGCCCTTTTCGTTTTCTTTTTACGTTTTTTGTCGTAGGTCTTCATCGGATCCCCGATCCTTGGGGCTAATCGGAGATCTGTTCTTTCCGATTCCGATTCTGGTTTTGGTTTTTTGTTTTCGATTTTTTCTAATTTTTGTAAATTATTTTTAATCATTTGACGGACTTAGATCTGGATTTTTTTTGGTTATTTTCCTGGGGTCGTTTATTCCATCAATTTATCGTACATCGCTGTTCCCGATTTGTTTGATTTCGTGATTCTGGTGCATAAGCGAAATTTAGGGTTAGGGTTTCTGCGTTTTAGGGATTTTATTTTATTTTGACCAAAATTAATTGGGGGTAATTCAATTTTCTTGGAATAATCGCAATTCTTCGGCCAATTACCTGTATATTCGAGCTCCGTCTATCCGCATCGTCCGTTGATACGACGACTGTTTTAGAGGTACAAAGCAAATGGTTCTTAATTTTTAGGGTTTCGATATTGATTTTTATTCGATGAATATATCTAGCAATAATTTTTAATTTTATTTTAGCCCTTTCGATTATGTTTCTTCAAATTTTATTTTTTGTTTTTTGTTTTTTGTTTTAATTAAGTAAAGTCGAGCCCCCCTTTATAGCGGTGCATATTTACCTTTATGCCCTCCCCCGTAGGATACTCTAAAGCCCGACCAAGACTTAAAACATGATGTTGTTATATGCGGATGACATCTCTAGAAGCCTAGAACTAAACATTTTTTTATTATAATATATTCTCAATACCTTCATTTTCTCCTATTTGGTAATCAGTTGGATAATGGACTCTTTCAGGTCTCACGTTCCTCTGTGTAATGCTTTAGAAGAATATTCTTTGTTCCTTAGTAGGTAGAATAAGACTATATCCAAACCAAGTACATTGGGCACTCTTGTTTCTTTCAAAGAATGAATTATTCATATTCTAGTTGTGGGTTTAGCATGTCTAGTCTTAGAATTGATTTAAGCATGCATGGGTAATTTGGCTAAGCCACTTTGTTTGTCTTGATACTATAATAGAACTTGCTATCATTTATTGGATATTCAAGGTAGTCAGAACGTGGACGAGTATGTCAGGCATACAACACACACATGCACTCCCATTGTGATAAAAGATTTTGATAATGCTCTCTAAGAAATCTAATAAAGAAAATTTCCTAAGTCTACCTGTCTATTGTTTTTTCATATAAATTAAGCTATGGATAAACTAGTTATCTACTATATTAGGGAATTCAAGGTGCTTTTGTTAGATAGACATGGTAAGTGTCTGGTTAAGACCCTTTCGTAGTTTTCAGCATTGATTTTCTCTAGAATGCTTTCGGTTTAAAGAAAATGTGGACGTGTGGAAGATACTGTGTTTCCCCTGTTTCTACTTGTATGATTGAAGTAATATTTGTTTTGGATTTTGCCTCAGTCTGTTTCTTTATTTGTTGATGGAATTTCTGGCATCTTTCTTAACATATTTTTTCCTCCTCAGAACACAATTGGTGGTACTTTCAAAATGGTGCAGAAACAGCCTTTTGATGATGCAGAGCCACTGGAGGTCTCTTCCAAGCGCTTGAAACAAGTGGTTGAACAGAGCAATCAAATACTGTCATTTTCAGAATCTGTTATCCCTGAAGATTCTCTACAATATCATTATGCTCTAGGTGCGGGTTTGGCCATAATATTATGTCATGTTGAAGTTTTTAATAAGCGTCTTAGACTAGTAGTTTGTTAAACTTGCTATCTTGTAGGATGGTAATATGGCAGCTGCTGATTTAGCCGTGTAAATAATATATATAATACTTATTTTTGTATCGGTAGTTTGGTACATTAAACTGTAAATATAGTCTGAAGATTTTAATAAATGCTTCAGCTAGTATTGATTCTGATTTCCAACAATTTGGGAAGTGATAGATAAATTTATTTGGGCCAATTATTTTATGCAAGTTTTGTGTGTATTAGCTGCAACACACACACACACACATATATTTGTGGTTTCCCTGTTAGAGTTGTCTGGATAATTTTGATGGCAATTTCATTTTCCATTATGATTGTTAGGTGATGGATTTCAAAAGAACGATACAGAAAGTGACGAAAAGCATTCAAGTGGAGTTTTCTCAGAGCCTCATGGAAGCAGTGATGACTTTGATACTAGTATTCCCCGTTGCTTATCCTTCTCCTCTGGCACGAACAACAATAAAATCCTTGAAGAGGGGTCCCCATCTAAATCTCCTCAACGTTATTCTATTTCCTCAGATTTTTTTAACCCTGTAAATCATCAGCGAAGAATACTGACGTACTGTGAAGAAATATATTCTCTACTATTGGATCACGCTCCTCAAAAATCTGTTTCCATTGGTCCTGAGCATCAAGCTATTGTTCCACCGTGGAGACCACGGGAGACGGATGTTATGTCATATGTGTCTGGGTCAGATTCGAAGTCTAATTTTACAGGTGACGAATATGAGAAGAGGTTGACTGGTACATGCGTTATTCCAATGCCAGACATGGATTCATCCATCAGTAGTGGTCAAGAAGTTGGGAGTGGAAGAGCAGCTTGCAGCTGTGAGGATTGTGGGTCTGTTGGATGTGTTAGTTCGCACATTGGAGAAGCAAGAGAGCAGCTTAAAAGTTCTATTGGACCAGAAAGGTTTGTGGAGCTAGGGTTTTCTGAAATGGGAGAACAAGTAGCGCAGAAATGGAGTGAAGAAGAAGAACGATTGTTCTATGAGGTTGTCTTTTCCAATCCAGTCTCACTGGGGAAAAACTTCTGGAGTGATCTTTCTGTCGTGTTTGCTTCCAGATCTAAAAAGGAGATTGTTAGCTATTACTTCAACGTTTTTATGCTTCGAAGGCGAGCAGAGCAGAACAGATGTGACTCATTAAACATTGATAGTGACAATGATGAGTGGCAAGGAACTGATGATTATGGTGATAATGAACCTGGAATGACGGAAGAGGATGATGACTCCGTTGTTGAATCACCACTACATGATATTGGACCTTGTTTTGATCGTAGCAGGGAAGATGAATTGCAAGAGTATGACGAGGATATTGCTGATGAAAGATTTGATGATAGTGAAAGTGGGGGAATTGGTAATTGTTTTAATAATTGTGGCTCCAGTCCCACGCATAAGGACAAAATGCCCCACGATGAAAGGGGAGGAGAACACGAAGTTCAAGACGATTCTTGCACATCATCCGACACATGTCCACCAACCCAAGAACTTCCAGCCAAGACGGAGCATTGCGATCAATGGCTAGGTAGCTTTACGGGGCCAAACAATAGCGTTGGTCTTGGTCATGAGCCATCATCAGTTCAGGAGCATTGTGATGCTAAAGTGTGGGACGTTGGATACTTGACTTGTTCCAAAAGTGAAGTTGACTTCTTGCCAACTAGCAGTATGATTGAAGAAGTTTTTGGAGACGATTCGAGTAACTACAAGGCAAGGGATGGGAAGAACTTGAGTTAGTTGCAGCCCCAGTTATCATAATCATGAATGGTAAATTGAAATGGAAAAAAAAATGCCTTTCTTTTTACTCTCATGCGGGTCAATCACCCAAAAATTTTCTCCTGCATATAAATAGCGGATAGGAAGAGTTGCAATTTTACTTTTTCATCAAGCCAAGATGGACGGCTACCCTTTCCTGTAAGGAGAGATGGTATACTTGAAACGCAATTGGTTTTCCTCCCAAGAATATCATCTCTTGATCATAAATGGAAAGTAATTGGACTCATCTCTTATCTCTCTCTTGTGCAGAAGAAAATAGTGAGTTTTTGCTCACCCATTTTTTAATTAGCTTTATTATCTGTATATATCATCCATGAACATGAATTATTATTGATACATAATGGTTAAAATATGTCAATTTCTCCAAAATGCAAATGGAATTCTCATATGTTTAACATTTTGTCTTTACATTCTTAAATGGTCTGACTTCGCAATTCTGTGTGGATCATTGGCTTTTAGTGATCCAACTGTAATCATTTGCTTTCATTGCATCTGCAACTATGTTGTTTTTATTACTCTGTTGATGTTTCGTTTGGAACCCCCTATTTCTTTTAGTGCTGAAAGTGACAGCAAACTATTTCATATTGGTTTGTGCATCATGGTTGGAGTCATAAAGTTGAGCATAATTCATTGTCTGTCATTGTTGGGTTGTCACACTGGTTTCCTTGAATCTGCTTTAATGTATAGTTTGTTTATTTGCATTAGATATAAAAAACCCAAACCCAATGTGGATTTTTCCAATTCCAAAGCAGTTTTGAGAATCTTATGGGTGGTGAAGAATAGGAGTCAAGATTAGGAGGGAGGTTGGGGAAAGCATAAAGCCATTGGCAGAGAGCATCTTATCCTCCATTCTTGTTGTTATATATTACAAGGCTCTGTTGGAGAGAGAAAGAGAGAGAACGGTCTTTGCTCTATAAAGGGTTCTACTTTTAAAAATTTGAGTATCACTTTTATTTAGAAGCTCTATTGAATCCTCACTTACAAGTCAAGTCCTTCCACAGACAACAGCCCGCACCTTATGGAAAAAGATAAAATACAATTATCATCTCATCTTCTTCTTCATACGTGCTTCCAAGTTTCCCCATTTTTTTTAATATGTAATCTTTTAGTCAAACTAATCACAATTTGTATTGGCACGAGTGACTTCCACGTGCTTCCATTAGATTCATCCAATTCCTTTCTCCATTGAACACGACTAATAGGAGTATTTAGGCTTAATTTACCAAGTAATTTTCCGGACTCATGACAGATAAAGACTAAGCTATGACCCTCTTTAGATCATTCCACACGGGCAGAAGTTGATTTTTTCAAAACTAAAAAACCCAAAATCCAAGTGGTCATGAGACAGGTCAAATTAGTACCTGTTTGTTTTCCTATTCTGTGGTCTTAGATTTTAGAAATTACCACCTGTTTGTTTTCTTATTCTTTAGAGAATTAAAGTGGATTGGATTTGATTGAAGAACCATGCACATGTTGCTTAAGATTAAACATAGATTATATATATATATATAATTCCAAAAGAAAGTTAATATATATATATTGTAATGAATTAAAATGAATAGTTAGTGTCTGACACATTTTAGGAGGGAAAAAACAAAGCAGAAAATGGAAGACAATTACAGACAAGTCACAGCTAAAAATTGTACTAAAGTGCTGGGAAGAAGGGAACAACCAAATGGAAGGTGCTCCTTAATCATAGTTGACATGTGATTAGTAGTCCTAATCAATTCATTAACCTTTTCTTTCACATTCCATTACCTTTGTGTTTTAACATTGCCTACTTAGGCCGGCAGTACTGCATTTCTTCCACTCCTACTGGTTTTCCTTACCTTCCCCTTTTCAACCCTTTTTTTAAAAAAAGCAAGAATCAATCTTTTCTCTAAAGAAAAGAAAACAAAAAATAGAGAAGCCAACCGGAGAAATTAACTAGACTTAGGGCTTGTTTGGAATGACTTACTACGTTCAAAAAGTTATTTAGATTGTAATGTAAAATCTTCTAATTTTATCCAAATAACAGTTTTCCAAAAAGATTTATGTTGGTATTGTATGTTTGTCAACTATTAATTGTTTATGAGACGAGTTTATTAGACCCTATTAAATGAATTAATTAAAGAGGATAGTATGTACATGTACCGATTTATTAACACGTCCACATTCAAGAAAAAACAAAAAGAGACCAAACCAAATGATGTTGGGTAAACATAAAGAGATTTTTGTACAGATAAATCAAATTTAGTTTTAGTAATGTCATGATCTAAATTCCAAAAATAATGAAAGTCGAGTTTTGTTTATGTCAAAAAGCAATGACTAATGTCAAATTGCCTATCGATTGCGGATCTCACCATCGCGAATTGAGACTACAAGTGTGATTTCATATTTGGAAAAAGGTTATAATAGTGTGAAACTTTAATAATTTTCAAGAATTTATATTCTATAAAACTTGCAGTTTACCTTGAAATCACATTCAAAGTCAGTTAAACCAACTCTCTTTTCTATTAAGATAAAAAAGAGCAAATCGAACTCTTTAGGAGTGAAAAGTATACTCGCTCATCGAAGGATAAAAAAAAAACATCTTCACTCAACGAGCATTTCAAAACTATTAGTCAATTGGGAGCGTTCAACCTATGCACTTTGAAAGGGTAGGAGACGAGAATAAACCAAAGAGGGTCACTCCTTTTAGGAACATGTCTCATTAATTTGTGATAAGTACTAATCTATTAACGTGAATGAGCTTTAAAGAGAATTTAGCATTGGCTAGTGGTATGTTACGTATGCAAAATGTTAGTTTTTGTCGTGGGTCATTTGAGAATACCGTAATTAAATCTGGGTCATCCATCAAAAAAGAAAAAAGAAAAAGGCAGGATTAGGTTAGAAGAGTTGAACCAAAAGATCCAAAGTGGGAGTGGGGAAGGAGGGTTTAAACAATAAACAAAAGAACAAACATGTAACAAAATGGGAATTTTGGGGGAAAAAATGAAGAAAGAAAGTAGAAAAAGAATAACAAGAAGATGAAAGTGGAAGGGGGACTTGAGGAACAGAGTGATAGAGAGGTGGGAAATTCCTTAAGAAAGGAATAGTTTTTTGAGTATGGCAGTTAGGTTTTGAGTAGGTTCTTCAAACCATCATGGGCCATGGGGATGATCGCCTCCAACAATCTCAGCCGTCAGATTTGGAGGAAAGCGTAGAACTCTCAGTTAAATACACGTGCTGCTTTCTCTTCTCTTTTAACCCTTCTCTTCTCTTTGCATGGATTTCTCCTCTAAATATAGTCAAGCTTAGACTCTTAAAACCATAGAGAAACTCTCACAAGCTTTGCTTAATTACTTCCTCATTTCCCTTTGCTTTCTTCTATTGCTATTATTAGTATCAGTGGTTACAGATCACAGTTCCCAATTCTTTCTTATTTTAAATCTCTTTCTCTCTATACTTCAATTCAACAACTCAAAAAGAGAGAAAGAGCTGGTAAGAATGTTTACTGGGTCTTCTTTGTTTCCACTTTTCTTGCTCCAGATCTTGTTCTTCCTCCATTTCTGAGGTGGGTTCTCAGTGATCAGTTGGAATAACAAGGTTTTTATATGATCTAGAAGAGATTGGATTGATATTCTGATCTGGGTTCTGTTTGTTTTTCTGTTTTCATTGTGTATTGGATCTTGTTTTTAGTGTGTTATGAGATCAAGAATTGCAGTATCAATTCAAGCTCTTGGATTGATTTTGAAGTTCCATTAGCTTTTTCTTTTCTTCCTTCGGTGTTTTTTTTTCTCTTCTGGTTTAAAGGCTTCTGTCAATGGAAGCTACTTTAGTATCAAGACATGTATGCAAGCTCTGTAATAAGAGTTTTGCTTGTGGGAGATCCTTGGGAGGTCATATGAGGTCTCATTTGACCAATAATTTAGCTGATAATGATGAGAAACATAGTAGAACAAGCCTTCAACTTGGTAATTACAGTGGTGGAAGCTTGTCAAACATGGAGGAGGAGATAGATTTTGGTTATGGTCTTAGAAAGAATCCAAAAAAGACTCAGAAACTTGAGTTTTTAAGTGAAGAATCATCACTTCAAGACAAGTTTTGTAGGGAATGTGGTAAAGGGTTTCAATCATGGAAGGCTTTGTTTGGTCATATGAAATGCCATTCTGAAAGAGTAGTTTTTTCCAGTAGTCAAGAAGAAGTGGAAGAACCAAATTCTCATATTACAGATGCCAAACAGAAGATGGTAATGGACATCCAATCTGATAATGAAAATGAAGTTCCTAACAACAAGAGAAAGAGATCAAGGAGAAGAAGAACATCCAACCAAATGGGTACTGCAAATTCAACAACTTCTTTCTCGTTTGCCACAAATTCTTCATCTGTTTCTGATATAGAGCAAGAACAAGAAGTTGCAATTTCCTTGATGTTACTTTCCATGGATATGGGAAATTGGGTTGGTTTCAATTCGCCAGCTGAGTCTTCAGATAACAATTCAAAATTTCTTGAAGCTCCATCTGTTGTTGAGAGCAAAACTTCTGTCACTAATGGCTGTGAGTTAGTGAAATCAAACAAACTCAAGGGAAAGAAAATGGAATTTGAAGTGAAACAATCAGAGGAAAGAGCTGGATCAAAGATGATCAAGAAATCCCAGCTAAATCAAAGAGCTGGATCTAAATCTTCCCTCAAGAAAAATGATCAAAACCAAGGTAGATTCAGCTCTGATATGTTCTTCAAATCCCCAAAAAAGACATTAGCAGAGTTTTGGGATTCAAAAATCTGCAAGAAACCCAAAAAGAGAAGCAAATTTGAGTGTGATATTTGCAATAAGATCTTTGACTCATATCAAGCACTTGGTGGGCATAGAGCAAGTCACAAGAAGTTAAAGGGTTGTTTCATTGAATCAGCCATAGAAGACGACGACGAAGAAGAAGAAGAAGAAGAAATAGGAAGTGAAAGCAGTGGAGAAATGGCCATTTCTGCAAACCCAAAAGCTGAAAGCAAAGGTTCGAAAGGGATCAACAATGGCGGACGAATCGAAAAAAACAGCAAACACAAATGCCCAATTTGCGAAAAAGTGTTTGCATCAGGACAAGCACTTGGTGGGCATAAAAGATCGCATTTGATGAATGGATCAGAAACTAAAAACAGAGAAACAATTCAAATTCAAAAGCAAGTCCCAGAAATTAGGAGGTTTTTGGACCTGAATCTTCCTCCAGAACCTGTTGATAGAGAAAGCAAGGACCACAATTTAGCATCATTAAATCCATGGTGGGCTGCAGCTAATGAACACAAACATGAAGCTCTTGTGAATGTGGGTTTACATATCTAACTTAGAATAATTTTTTCCTTTTTTCTTAAAAAAAAAAAACAGAGAGAGATTTAAGAGATTTGTATAGTCAATACTTTCTGGGTTCCATTTCATTCCATTGATTCTTTACATTTTGGTTGAAGATCCCTCCATTAATGCTTCCAATTCCCATCTTTGTTTTTGTTTAATAAGAAAAAGACTACTCTGTATTTCTTTTCTTTTCAGCAGTGAGTTCATCTGATCCAAACATCATGTTAATCATTTTTAGTACAAGTATGAACAAAGATCAAATCTTTCACCTCTCAGATAAAAGATCATGCTATTTATCAACATAAACACCCACTCTAGCTGACTTTAGCAGCTGGTAGAAGGTCATTATTTTATCTTGGGATCAAAGAGAAATGAGTGATGCCTTGAAAAATGGGATAGGTATAAGAAAGTGATGAAGAGGATTAAAAGCAAGATTCAAGATACAAACTTAAAGATGGCATGTGAGTTGAAAGTGGTTGTTTAGTCACCTACCAAAAACAATGACAAAGCCATCTCACTTCCACCCTTCTTCCTTCCCCTCCCCCTTCTCTTTCTCACTTTCTATTCAAATGCAAGTGGTGTTGCCAATAATATCATACTATGCTCTACAAAAATGCCCCCCATTTTAATCCTTTCAGACAGGACCACTTCTCTAAATGAATATTTTTCTTATTAAACTATAAGTGTTTAACTTTTTAACTTAGGCAAATATGCTTCTATTTAGACCCCTTATGTTAACTTTGACATGACGTGTTCGAGTTGGCGTTATGTGATAGGTATACCGCATCAACCTCTTGTTATTAGTGTTAGGTCTAATGACAAGTTTCATTCTTCAATTTTTAAGTCTATACATATAAAACATATGGTCTCAAAACTTTCAATTCTGTGTTTAATATATTCATAATTTTTCAATTGTGTATCAGAGAGGTCCTTGACCTATCTAACATTTTGTTTTAAAGAAACCCACAGTCGTACTAGATGTAGACGTCAATTTTTATGTCTAATATATCATTTACTTTTTATTTTATTCTTTTAAAAAGTAAATGTTAGGAACTAGTGGAAGACAAGATTAAATACCAAATAAACACTTACTTTAAAGTTTAGAGATAAAGGGTGTAATTAATTAAAAGATTTAAACAATAATAATCCAAAATTTTCAATATATTTATTAAGCTTTTTAAAATTCCAAGTCTAAGGCTTTGTCTAACAAAGTTTTTTATTTTTTATTTTTAAAAATTAAGCCGTCCAAACATTAATGACGGTAGTTTAAATGTATTTTAAAACTTTAACCGTTGTAAGAATAAAAGAGAAAATATGCTTAATTTTCAAAAACAAAACAGTTACAAAAACGACACAATCAAGATAACGGGATCAAGTAGAAGAATGTAGAAAAGTTTGAAGTAAAAATGGAAAAGGTACTAAAAAGCAAAATGAGTATTATAGTAAAATGGAATTATAAGCATTGAGTTAGTTGCATGAGTGACCCTAATTAATGGGGTTGTCACGCACGCAACCAAACAATTTGGTCCCAATCGCCACGCTTCCATTTCTTTCGTAATAAATAAAACATAATTAATTATCGAGATATTTTTAAATATAACGAAATAAATCAATATATTTATAAAAATATATCATTATTTTGTGTTTTATTTTATCAGTATTTATTAATGCATTGATAGACGCTGATATAAATTGCTATTAGTGCTAATCGTTAATAGAATCTAAAAATTTGTCATATTTTATAAATATTTTCACTAATTTTATCATTTATAATATTTTTTTCTTGATTTAATTAATTAATTAAAACTTTTGTCCCAAACACATTTTCTTTGACTTTACCATTTACCACTATTTATTTTCCCTAGTCTTATGTTCTATCTAATTTGAGATGAATTATCATATCTCACTATATTTGTTTTTTGAGTGATTATTTTATTATGATTGTCTATGAGTAATCACAAAAATCAAAGAAAAAAAAAATGTTAGTGTGATTTGTTTTGTATTATTGATTCGTAAATATAACAAAATGAATCAAAACATTTAAAAATAGATTGCGATAGACTACTATTTGTATATATTTTTATAGTAGTTTCTCTTGGTCTATCGTGGTTTACCACAGATAGATTGTTAAATTTTGCTAAACTAATTTCTCTAACATTAATTATATAAGCTAAAGTGAGCAAAGTTTAATTAATGTGAGAGCACAACAATAACCACAAAATTTGTGATTCGAATCTACCCACCTTCAATTATACTAAAAAAATTAATCATACAAAAATAGAAAAAAATTAGAGTTGATATTATACAATTTATGCCAATTCACGAGTTAAAGCTTGCTAATATATTTTTCCTCGCAAAGTATTTTTTTTTAGTGAAACAACAACAAGAGATGTGGATCAAACTTTTGATCTTTATGAAGGAATGTCATGTCAATTGCAGTTGAGCTAAGTTTGAGCCTATCAAAATAAATCATAGTTTATGGATGAACTATATCATGTTATTTCAAATGTAATCAATGAAAACTTTAATATAATAAAGAGAATCTCAAAATTGTATTATATTAATTGTATTTCAGTTTTAACCCAAAATTATTATTCTTATGTTACATTTCATTTTCATAAATTGTATTAATTTTTTTAATCCTTGATTTTCTTTTGGGTATTATTTGACTAGTCAACATATCAAAAACCTCTTTGTTTGACTAATTTAATACTTCAATTATAATTAATTAATTTTTATTACATGTAATAATAATTACCAGTGATCTTAATACATAAAAAGTTTAGTTTGTTTTGTTTAATTACTATTTTGATGCATCTATTTGTTTAATTTATTTGACTTTTTAATTTTTATTATTTTAGCCTTTATATTTCTAAATACTTTTATTTTAAGTGATCATATTAATTAGTGTACTCATAAATGCTTAAACATAAATTTCTTGAGTGCAGTTCAAAGTTATAGCTATATTGTAACTTTGCAATAAATTTATTTGAATTTGTTGTCTTAATTAGATTGTGATGGAAAACGAAAATTACAATAATTACTTTTAAACCAAGTATTTGCAGGGTTAGGTATCGATAAATTTTACATAAATTTATCAGTGATATTCTTTATTGTTCTATAAATATTTATTTACGATACGTAATATTGCATATCATTGATAATTTTTATAACTCTTTTACCTTAATTTGTAAATATTTTAAATTTCAGATGTCGTCTCGCAAAAATAGTTGAAATCCATGTAAACAAGTTCAAATGTTAGTAAATATATAAAAGTTATTTTAAATCTGATTATTATATTTACAACTGTACTCGAAAATATTGTGGATTAAAATGGAAAAACGTTGGGACGACTCGTGGGAATGGAAGCATTGTTTAAGCCCAAGGTGGTCGATCATGGCGGAAGGCCCAAGATTTTGGTTAGGCCTTTCTCTTAACAGCTTCTTTCGTAGTCCACGATCAAGGGATTGCGATGCAAAATCTCTCCGGCAGCAGGCGAGGCAAGTCGATTCCATTTCCAATCTCCACCGTGTTGTTGTTGTTGGAGGGAACTTGATTCCGATTCTAAACTGAATTTCACCTTTGTTTTCCTGATGTTTCATCATCATCATCAACAGCAGCAACAACCTCCTCCTCCTTCTTCCTCTTCTTCTTCTTCCGTCCCTCTCTATTTCCCTCCTCAGCCTCACATTGTGAACGCTAACCCTTCTTCTTTTTCTCCTTTTCCTCAGCCTGTTTTACCTCCCGGCGTCCCTTCCGAGCCCGGTCTTCACCCTCCCGGCACCGACCCTTATTCCAATTCTGCCGTATTAACCTCCACATATGTTGGATTGGAACCTCAACCCCAATTTTATGCTGACCCATCTCTTGCTTCTCATAATTGGGTCCTTCCGCAGCCCGACGCCGCTGGATTTGTGAGTTTTTTGTTCCCTTCGTTGTCTGTTTCAATTTCTGTTCTACATGTCGATTTTCTTGCTTGGATTGTTTCAGAATTTGTTGAGGCTGAGGCCCGTCCTTTGTCTTTGTTGTTTGATTTGTGTGTTCTTTGTGGAAATTTGTGTGCATAAGATTAGTCAATTATTCTGCCGTATGAACTGCGTTCCCCATCCACACACGCCATGTTTAACTGGGAATCCTTTAGTTAGTAAAGAAAGTGTGTGATACTAAATCATTTTGGTGTTTCGTTCTGCACACTTAGTTTGGTGCTTTTGACTTTTGTTTGTTTTTTTCAAAGTTCTTTCGAAAATTTAAAGTAGAAAGTGCTTTTTCGATAATTTTGGCATAACAATAGTTAGTGAACATAGACGTTGTGATGATGTATCTTATTTACGCATATCATCAAAACTCAAATGCCTGAAAAAGTTCACAAGTGCTTTTGGTCATGGTCAAAAGCTAAGTTGAGCTTGTTAAGATGATGATGAAACATTGTTGAATTCAAAAGACTATTCTCAAACATAAGTGATGAGATGATGGATCTTATTTATGCGTCTAGTCTGATCTCAATTGCTTGAATGGTCATAGAACTTTTTCTCACCACAGATTTTGCGGAAGTGATAGCTTTATGTCATGTTTGAGCAATCATTTTTAATTTTTGTCTTTTTGTGTAGGCATTCAAGTCTTTGCTTGAGAATCAAATAGCTTCCACGAGTTCTAATTCTTTACTGAATGGAAATTGGGCGACTCAATCCGTGGCACACTATGCAACTAGGATGAAACATGTGAAGACCAAGTTAACCCAACCGGTGCGATGTGAAGTTTGCAAAATTGACTGCAACAGTAAAGAGGTTTTTGATAAACATGTAATGGGAAAGAAACACAAGAAGAATTTGGAAGTACAGAACAGTTCCTTGACGGGCAGAACTCCATCTGATAGTAACATAAATGTGCTTAACCAAACGGGCAATGTTAGTGGACAGGTGGCACAGGTGACTCCGGATGTGCCTGCTGCCAGAAAAGGTCTAAAGTCAAAGAAGCGTAAACTTATAGATACCAGTATGAAAGCTGATTCTACGAGGGTTTGTACTGTATGCAATGTTGTTTGCAATAGTCAAGAGGTTTTTGATACACATCTGAGTGGGAAAAAGCACGCAGCTCAGGTGAGTCACTGGTTTTTCCGGCAAGTCTAAACTGTGGTACTCTTGTCAGCATTTTATTTTTCTTGATGGTTTTTTTTTTTTCAATACCTATTTACTTTTATTTATTCCTATCAATATAAATGTGAATGCATGAAATGATAGAGTTTTTAGAGGGAAGGATGGAGACCCTAGTGAGATTTGGTCAATAGTGAGATTTCATGTGTCTTTTTGGGTTTCGGTTTCGAAGCTTTTTTGTGACTATTCACTAGGACCATTAATCTTAGTTGGATCCCCTTCCTTTAGTAGGGATCTTTTTTTATATGCCCTTGTATTCTTTCATTGTTTTCTCAATGAAAGTTGTTTTTATAAAAAATATATATAGATATGAATGCATTATTTAATGGTAAAGAAAGCATGAAATAGAAATCACTGTCCATTTTCATGGGGCTTCTGTTACATCCTTCTCATCATTGTAGTTGGAAGATGTCTCTTCAATTAGGGGTTTGTGTTATGAAACATTGTTCCTCTGTGCATTGAGTCGTCAACTCTCAGTGATGATGAGCGCTTCTTTAAGTTCTTGAGAGCATGTAGTTGTTTGGTGCATGGTAATCCACTTATCACCAAATCTAATGTGCTATATAATAAAAACCTACTGCTATTCTTCTAGCTATTGTCAAGTGAATACCATGAGCTTTGGTGGGATTAGCTACATAGTTTGTATTACACCCATGATAATATGGATTTAATATAGCTATGGAGATTAAAACACGTCTGAAGCTGTTGCTGTCTGGCCACATATCTCTTTATTAAAACTTCAACTTTCTTGATGAATAGGCTGCCTTAACATCCCAAATTCCCTATGTTGCTGCTATTGGCCCTCAATGCGATGGCAGCTTGAAGAAGAAACTGAAAAAGAACAAGGTTGTTCAGTTCGCCTGGTGTGAGGTTTGCAAGATCAGCTGTAACAGCAATGAAATCTATGCCAAGCACTTATCAGGAAAGAAACACTTAAAGAATGTAGAAAAAATGGAAAAAGGAAAGATTGATGTCGGTACTTCAAACGCTACGCAACCGGCAACGGTTCCAGTTATTGGACCAATGGAAAACCCAGCTGCCAACAACCCAAGTAGTGAAGATATACAGAAAACACAGAAGAGTTCAACTCAAACACCAGAAGATCTGGAGATGAAAAAACGTAAGATTGTCGAAAGCGGTACGGCAGCAAATTCTGTTAGAACCTGCTCCATTTGCAATGTAGTTTGCAATAGCCAGACAGTGTTTGATTCTCATCTGGCTGGCCAGAAGCATGCTTCCATGATGAAGAAACAAGGTGTTTCTGGAATGTCAATGGTAGTTCCTCCATTAATAACTGCACTTCCAAATTAGTTTCTTTGGGGGTTTTCGCAACCAAATCACTGTGTATTTGTTTTCTGATGTTTCCCATATCTTCTTCTCTGTGATGTATTTTCTTATACTTCAAGTTGTCAAGCTATATAGATTGTTGGTAGAGGGCAGAGGGATATCATAGATTTCTAATTACAGACAGGTGATTTTGCAGTTGTAAACTACATCGTAGATATATGTACTTGGTTTTATGGCCAAGTTTCTAATTTCTAAAAGAATACATATTTGGTGACATTTTATTGTTTTGCTAATTGGTCAGTTAGATATCTCCTTCCATTATTTCTTCTAGGAAAATTGCAAAAACCACCTACGTAATTATAATTATAATTGCACCCTTAAACTTCAAATTTAAAAACCTATTAGTTTTTAAGATGAAATATCGTGTTATCTAATATGATATTAGATCTTATAAAATTTAAGTTAGACATTTCAGTTACATAAAAAGACGAGATCCGATCTAAGAATGAAGAACCTAGAAATAATCAACTTTATGAAGCAGGTTTAATTGTATTATATTTCATAATAAAATGATTTATATTCATATTCCAATTTGGCTTCACGTTTTGGTCATTCAAAGTTTTTCCCATTTATATATTCCAAAACTCAATGCAGCCCAAGTTGCCAAAAGTCTTATTTGCCATTCACCAATTGTAAAATGAAGGGATTTCCAAAACATTTTTTTAATAAAATAAAAAAAAAAACAATAATATTTTTTCATGTTGGCAGACTTTTTTCTTGTTTGACTTTTATTTTCCTGCTCTGTGATTGGGTTCATGAAGTTCTATGGATATTTCATTTGTTTGAACAACTAAAAATTTGCAATTTAATGGATGAAAAACTTGAGATATTGCCACTATACATATTTGACGTAGGATTTGATTTGAATCACATGGAATCTGTGTAAAAAAAAAAAAACTGATATCAAACTGAATCATGAATGGTTCAACAATGGCGGGAATGAAGAAAAGGCCATTTCTTGGAAGTATGTTCGAAAAAAAATCACTTTCAAATTCTTAAATTTTATTTGTTTTGGTATATTAGTTTAATTGATTCAAAGGCTTCCTCTACCTTCACGCCAATTTCCATAATTGTTTTGTTTGTCAAAGACTTCTTAAACCCCAAGTTGTTCTAATTCCTGCTGATTCTTTTGGCCCAGGTCTTCCTTTGACTCTTTCCCTCTTTCAATTCCCTTCTTTCCTTCAAAACCCAGTTCAAGTCTTCGCTGATTTAGCAATTATACTCTTGATCGTCTTAGTTCTTTGATTCTGAAGGTACATGATCGTCCCTTTCTCTCTAATGTTATCTGGGTTTTCTCTTGATTTCTTAATGCTTGTGGGTTTTTCTTTGAATTGAATAAGTGATGTCCCACTCGCTTTCTTGAGAAGTTTTATATTGCTTTGATGCTTATAATCTATTTTTTCTGAACTGATGATTTCACTGCTTCACCAATGCTGCTGGGTTTTAGAGAAAACTGAGGTTGTGTAAAGAAAAGGGATACTTGGAGTTTTATTATTGATTTGTCTGTTGTGGGGTTTGGTATTAATGAACTGGCCATTTCAGGATTATCTCAGAGATGAATTTGGTTTTTGGGATATGTTTCATCAGGAACGGTGTTTTTGATTGCATACTGTTTGATTAAATACCACGGTTTCTTTTGGAAATATGGTGTCCTCTTTAAGTTGTATTTGCTTGATTAACTTGATTTCATTACCAGAGATTATGAGTTTTTAGAACCGTTGATGTTCTTCTGCTGATTTGAGTGATCCATTCTTCTTTTTCATCAAATTCTTCACCAGGAACAGTGTTTTTGCTTGCATACTGTTTGATTAGTTGCCATGTTCTCTTTTGGAAATATGATGTCCTGTTTAAGTTGTATTTGCCTGAATAACTTGATTTCTTCTTATGCTGATTTGTGTAATCCATTCTTCTTTTTCATCGAATTCTTCAACCAATTGTTCTACTCTTTGCTTGGTTCCAGGGTGGAATTTTGATCTCTCTAAGCATTAAAATCATTCTCCTTGTCACAAAAGCATAAGCTGAATTCAGCATTTGCATTTCCAGAAATGTCACCTTTTAGGAAATCCCCTATAAATGCTGTTAGGCACGGTTCAAGTCAACCTGCTAATCCTGCTCGTTCCAGTCCAAACCCAGTTGATTCAAACGATAATTTAGACAAGAAGCAAAAACAGTCCTCAAGAGTCACCTCTTCTCATCGGGCAACTGCAGCAGCAGCACCAAATCCCAAGTCAGCTCTTTTCGACGATCATCTCGAGAAAGAGACTGATTCTTCTTCATATTCGTCATCTTCAAGTTCATATTCATGGTCATCAAGAAACAGATACAAGAATGATTTCCGGGACTCAGGTGGGATTGAGAATCAAACAGTGGAGGAGTTGGAGAATTATGCTGTTTACAAGGCTGAGGAGACAACTAACTCAGTCAACAACTGCCTGAAGATTGCTGAGGACATCAGAGAAGATGCAACCAAAACCTTAGTTGCCTTGCACCAACAGGGCGAGCAAATCACTCGAACCCACGTGGTTACTGCTGATATTGACAACGATCTTAGTCGGGTATGTGGAATGAACTAACCACCATATAAATCATGATTCAATAACATGTTTGAGAGATTTCGCAATGATTAAAATCACTTTTGTCGTGTTCAATAATCATTCAAAATTAGTTTCATGTTTGGTTTACACTTTTAAGCACGATTTTCATCCTATCAAAATTGATTTAAAATGATTAAAAAAAAGTCAACATCACTCTCTTTCCTTATGTCCTGCCTTGACTTGACTTGCTGAGAATCAATGGATGTTTAAGCTTTTCTTAACCTCCTTCCTTGTTTTGGGACTCATTGACCTCTAACCTTATTTTCATCCTAAAGAACTTAGACATCACATAGAGGGTTACTTGGCTCATCGTTTTTGTTAGCTTAAGTTTATGAAGCCTAACTGTTTGCAGATTGTGAGTTCATAGTTTGTAAAATATGTAGATGCTGTAAAATATGAGTTTTATGAAATTTACCACGCCATGAATGAAGAATCCTATATACTAAGCTTGTTAAATTTGAGTTACACAAGTCTAACCGGTAAACCAAACATTCCAATCTTCATCCATGGATGCATTTTGTAAAGATGTTGAAATGTTTTTGGGTATTGTCATCAATATTTGTGATGTTGATTTCAGGGTGAGAAACTTCTAGGAAGCTTAGGAGGAATATTCTCTAAGACTTGGAAGCCAAAGAAAGGTCGTCAGATAACAGGCCCTGTTATCTTTGAAGGTAATAATTTTAAGTTTTGGCAGTATAATTAAGAAAAACAGAACTGCTTCTAATAACTTTTTATTTTTTTTTTATTTTTTTATTTTATTATTTATTATAAACATAAACAACTATCAAACGAGCCATGAGTAACCACGATCTTAAATTATCCAAACTAATTTGAACCATCCTAATCTATAGAGCAAGAAACAACCTTTCCCACTAATCAGATGGATTAAGTTGATGGCCAATTAATTTATTAAAAAAATTATAATATTTAATAAACAAATTTGATTTGGTTGTAGGGGATCATGCTGTTATAAGCAAAGGCAACCATTTGGAGCAAAGGGAGAAATTGGGGTTAAGTCGAGCACCAAACCAACGGTCCTCACGTGCCCCGCATCCTGAGCCAACTAACTCACTTCAGAAAGTCGAGGTTTGTAGTTTTTTTTTTAAGTACTAAGTCATAACACTTAAGGTGTGGGAGATTGAATCTCCAATCTCAGGAACGGTGGTCATGCCATCAGTTTTGGATCTCATGGAAGTAGTTAATTTTCTTACAAGCATTTCCCCCTCATACATAAACTAATTTCTTAAATCGGGCAGAATAGAAGCACATTTGTAAACACTTAACAAGAAATTTGTTTCTAAACCAGGTGGAAAAGGTGAAACAAGAGGATGCTCTTTCAGATTTGAGCAATATATTGGGAGAGCTTAAAGAAATGGCAGTTGATATGGGATCTGAACTAGACAAGTACGCTCTTATAGTCTTAAAAAATATGTTTACTAGACTCGTTTATTTTATTTTTTTCTCATTTCTTAAATTACGTAGAAGAACAAATAAGAAACGAGGACGTTACCAAACGAGTTCAAATGCTAATTTTCTTCTTTGGTTCTTTCGTATTTTGTTTAACTTAGTGTGAATTAATCTTATTATTTCAGGCAAAATAAAGCTCTGGATAACTTGTTTGACGATGCTAACGAGGTCACAATTCGTGTCGATAATGCTAACCAGCGTGCTCGCCACCTGCTCAGAAAGTAGAATGCAAAACTTGCAAGGTCTCATCATCTCATTTTCGCCATCAATAAATATGATGGTAATATGCTCGACTGGATTGGCTTCCCTTTTGGTTTAGAGTCTCTTCCTGTCTGTCTTTCTTCATCCAAAAAGAAACAAACACAAATTTTTTTCTTTTCCAAAACAGTTGTGAAATAGTTTGGATTGCAATGGCAATTCGGTTGATTATGTAATTTGCAGATAATTACATGTTTGTCTTCTAAGATTCTCTAATGGGTTGTTCATCTTTTTCTTAATGGATTCCAAAAAGGGAAATAACATGCATTTGGACTCTCAAGGGTAACGTACTCGATTATCAAAAATCAATATTTGAAATAGTATTTTAAAGATCATACAAACTGAAGAAAGAAATTATTCAAGAAATAGTAATTTAAAGATCATACAAACCGAAGATTGATAAGGAGATCATATCCAACAAATCAAAACCAATGAGAAGATCAGTCTAATCATGTTCATCATCACCAAATATGGATTAATTACTCAAAACAAACAAGCAAAAACCACAGAACAAACGATTTATTGAATTCTTAGTAGAAAAGGTATGATCCGTGAAGCAGAAATAAACCCTAACTCACGAAATCTATCATAATAGAATTAGAATTACAATAAATTAGGGCAAAGGAGCTTCCGTATTCAGTTTATGCGATGAGCCTCCATGATGCTCTTTACCTTTGGCGCATAGAGGGAGTAAATGGTGGACTGTCTTTTAGCAACTTCAAGCTGAGCCTTACCGTCGGCGTAGGCGGATGAAATGGATGGAGGATCGGAAAGGTTACGGTTATGGCGGAAGCCATCGACGGCGCGTCGTTTGGCGTACTCTCTGATGTTGTAATCACAGAAATGACGGGCTGTACGGAGCAGAGAGCGAAGAAGCGAAAGGGCCTCCGATCTTGTTGGAGCCGCCATTTTCGAAGGACCTCGAAGAAGAAGAAGAAGATTGGTAGAATCGTATGGTGAAAAAAGAATTTAGAAATTCGTTGAACAGAGAGGGAAGAAAGAATCAAACGACGAAGAAGAAGAGATTCTCTTTCTTCGGCATTCGAATAATAATAATAATAATAAGTATAATAATAATAATAATAATAATAATAATAATAATAAATTGATAGAAAAATTGACAAATTATTTACGCTTCCTACCATTAAACAAAAAGTAAAATTTGGTACATTTAGCTATTTTGACGATTTTTCTTTTATATACTAAAAGTGTTTAATAATTTATTTTAAATTAATGTAAAAGAATTTGCAAGCAGTTAATTTTAGTTATTATATCGATAATTTAAATACTAGATATAATAAACTTATTCAAGGATAATGTTGAATTTTATCAAACATTAATTCAACACATATTACAACTAGTTTTACAGAACAAAAAAAACATGTTTATCAGCACTTATTTTAAAATTTACTGTAGTTTCAAATGAAGTATTAGTAGTCAATAGTGTTCAAAAAACCCGAAGACTCAAAAAGATCGAGTAACGCAACCCAACCCACCTGGTTTTGGGTTAGTTTGAAAATTAAAATGGGTTAGTTTGGTTTTCTTTTAATGAACCAAAGTAGACCGGTTCAGTCTCAGGTTGATGGGATAAATTTTCGGTCAAACCGAACTTACCCAAAAATACTAGCCCAACCCATTTGTCACTTTAATTTTAATTTCTTGATCGTATTTATTTTCTTTATCACATATTATGTAATAATATCTAATAACGAGGGGCGTTAATCTAGATGAAATGACAAACAATGTAAAAGTGAAGGAGAAGTGAACTAAAGTTCAAGTAAATGAAATGGAAATAAATTGAGATAATAATTGGAACAGTTGACAATTAATATTAAATAATAATCAAATAGCAATCAGTATCGTTAACTCGTGTAGTAATCAATATCAAATAAAAATTAGGTTAGAAGATAATTAGAACATTCAATAGCAATCAAATCAAAGGTAAACAGAAGGTAATTAGTGAGGATATTGTTTTATTTTTTTCGTTGAAATTCTCATTTAAATTGGGTCGGGCTAACCGATTTTGCTGCTTTTTACAAAAAAATTGTATTTTTTTTGGGTCATTCAATCTTGCAAGTACCCCAAAATCAAATGTATTCATAGTTTTGAAAGCTTACAAAAGCAAATTTAGTAACCCTAGAATTGAAAAGGTGACAAATTCAGGAGCTGAGCACAACATCACAGATTTCCTAGCTTCACCAACAAAAGAATTGCAAAGATAAATAAATACAACACCATTTGGTAACATTTATGTTCATACCATTCGGTAACGTTTTTGTTTCTTCACAAGTTGTTAACCACGCCTTATCATACATCTTTCCAATTAATCATTACACAAACAATAACTTGTTGATGACATTAAACAAATATTCATAACTTATGCAGCTTCAGTAAACTTTACAGTTGCGCTGCGAAAGCATGAGCAAAGTATTACAAGCAAGATGGTGCGTCGAAGTTGGGGAATACTACGAAAGCAATGGACAATGGATCCATATGGATCGGCGTGTTGACGTCTCGGAGGATAGGATTTAAACTTGGGATGTCTCCATCTGCAGTGAGCTCCAATGGAGATCCATTTAAAATCATGGTTTGGCTTTGTAGGTAGCCATCTTTTGGAGTCAAGTGGTATTCTTCTCTTGAAACTGTTGCATCAGAGACCTTGTTGCCAATCCATGCTACAGTCTTCTTCATGCCTTTGAGGAAGGATTTTTCTGTCCTAACCCCATTTTCTTGGACATTCAGGAACACATTTTTGCTGTTTTGGACATGGATTGAAAATTGTGTCTGGTTGCTCAAATTGATCAGAAGTACAGTCACGCCAGTCTACAAACAGAATAAAACAACCAAAGTAAGTTACTATCTTCATTATGGATAACTTGTCCAAGATTAAGTTGGAACAACTTCAATAGGGAGTATATTTGATTTGATGAAGTAAGGCACATTTAAAGCTAGTTCGAAAAAAGTGCCTTCAAATTGAATGAAAGGAGTACTTACATTTCCTTTTGAACAATGAGCGTAAGATCGTAAATACGATGAAGCATCAGTACCGATAGGAAGAACAATTTTCCCCATTAGTCGATGCCACAGAAGAGCACTGTTAAGAAAATTAAACAGATCTAAAGGTCAGATTCACAAAGGACTAAAAATTTGACGAAAGGAGTTAGTATTGCTAAATTTGTAAAAGTGTTGCCTGTAATAATCTGGATTTGGCACAAGTGTGGATGTGTTGAGTAGACCATAGTGACCCCCAATTAATGTCTGCCTACAATACACTTTGGTATTGTACTTGGATGCCAATCCCAGCTGATCTAAGTACCTAGAGTTCACATGTAACATACAAACGATTCCGTGACATAACACCCAATTTTAAACATGCATGACAAGGCCAGGACTACATGTTTATGGGAATGAAGATTACCAAAAGCTATTAATGAATGTGTTGGAAACATGGCGACCACCGCTGTTATAGGCCCCGCCAGACTCTCCAACCCACGCAGACGCCCATGGACCATGAACTTGGATGGTTTGGTCTAGCCTATTGAAGACTTCCGATACCCTGCTTAAGTAATGTGGATCCAGGATGTTGTTTGCAAGATGAGGATCAATGCCTGAAAACGAAAAGAACAAGAATGAACAATTGAACAGACAACCAAATTGATCCATTTGTCTTTGGGACATTGCATTAACTTACCAGCCCCAAGATTGTAAATATGATGTGTGACGACATTCACAACATTAGATCCTGAAACTTGAAGAAGCTTAGCATACCACTCCGGTTCAAAGAATCCTCCTGGTGCTACGAGTGAAGGTTTTGAGTTGGAATTTTTGTACAAATCATTGATGATTTCTCTTAGCTTGATCACATCTTTTGCATACGATTCAACATCAACACTTGCACCAACACCATGTCCACTCAATTCATTACCTGCAATTTTAAGGATATGAAATTTGAGCTGAAGCCACAGGCCAAATGATCCTACTGAATGGTAACTTTTAGAGTATTTTACCAAATTCCCATGAATCTATCACATATCCCTTTGATACGGTGTAATTCATAAAATCCCGAGCATTAGTAGAGTCCCACTCTCCTCCCCATTTATCTCTCTGAATCTGGTGTCTTCCATGTAGTGCATTCAAGCCAAAGGTCACTATGGCCCTGAAAATGAAAGATTTGTTCCGTGATAAGACATGTGTAGCAATGCTCCAATCTAATGTCTCCTTTTTTAACAAGCATGATATTGATAAAGATCGAGAAAATAAAGGAATTAGAGAACTAAAGGATTTAACTTTTTGTGGCTACTTATTAATAAGAAAATATGAGGTTGCACTTGCACTACAATGACAAAGCTTCATCAGCCCTCACTTAGGGAGGCCTTTTTGAAATAGTAAAAACATGATCTACACTAACATTGGATGGTAGTGCTTCTGTCACACATAATATGCCTACACTTCAAACATTTAATGAGACCTCTCAGGATACAAATGCAAACCAAGAAAGAAAATAAACAAATGTCTTACCCTGTGGTCTTGAATAATTGGTTTAGATCATCCCATCTACTCATGTGCAAACACCCTTTGGAAAAACCAAACAGCCCCCAACTCACCTTTTGAAATAGATGGCAAGGTGTCTTTAAACTTCCTACGTCATACAACACTTGATCTTGTAGAGAACCACCAATTCTTATCCTCAAATGCTCAAAAGCTTTCACATGTGAACCCGCCACAACATCAGTGTAAGTATTGCAGTTAAAGAGGATTCTTATAAGAAAAGATTTTATTACACGTAGTATAGTTCTAAAAACATCAAGATTCACAGTATCAAGAAAGAATACCTTTTATTGCCTTGATGAGGAGAGGATGAGACAAGTTCTGAGAAAAGGAAACAAATAGAACTTGAATCAATCACAAAGAATAAGTGGCCAAATCCTTTGTTCAAACATTGAGGATGCCGAGTATCTAATTCTCACCAAATTTACTGCAGAAGAATACCCCCATGGACAGCGATTGTAGTTACACTTATCATGAGGCCACCAATCAATGGTGGCACAAATATAGTTATCATCAGTTTCAGCAACTACCACAGCTCCATCTACTATGATACTAGCATGTGTTGCTCTCTGAGCCAAGATAGCGGGTAGAGAAACGAAAACAAGAAACAGGGAGATACTGAAGTCCATTGGTAAGTGCAATAAGCAGTCTCAAACACCAACTCACGTGAAATCACGCAGTTCACAACTTCACATGCCCTGGACCACAATGAAGAAGAAAAAGGTGAGAATGGATAGAAAAATACTTACCATCTGAAATGAAAGATTCAAAGATGACATGACTTTCTTAATGGATATGTTTCTTGAAGGATATGATGGAAGAACGAGATCTGTTGTTTGGTGTCTCCACCTGACTATGTTAAACATTGTTCGACCATTTATATTGACAAGAACTTACAGTGGCCTGAGAATAACTAGATTCAACTGAAGCTGCACCAAATAGCTAAAGCTAATTGAAAAGAAGATTGTAGCCAGAACGTTCAATACCTTAGATAAAGACAGGTATTAAGCCTTTCATATCCAAGCCGATCAAACTTTTTCTTTTCTTTTGGAATTTAAATTCAAGAAGATTAAGATGTAATTTATCGTTGTTATAGAATTCTTGGGTCGTGCGTAGATTTGGTACTAGTTAGTTGTTTGTTTCTTATAAACAAAATCAGAAGACACATGCTTAATATTCAAGAAAATAGGAGCATCCCCAAGTAAAAGTACAACCAAGAACCGAATCATTATAGACCCATATGCAAAGCTAAACCACAGAGAAATTCCTCACTCTCATACACATTAAAGCCGTAAGATAATTAAATTCAAGGCAACCCAGATGCAAATCAACCAAATCAGATCAAACCCAGAAAAAAACAAGCATCAATTTCCATAAAGCATACCATGGAAAGGTGAAACTCAGATGAGCTTTCAAAGCAACTTCGATGCAGTAGTTTTTCAGCAAAACCCCTAGTTGTTTCCATCCCCTTCCAGCGACTTCCTTTTTGAATTGCAACGAATTACAGTGAGGAAGTACAGTGAAAGCTACGGTGGGTGAGATGGGTTTATCTCAAAATTGTCCTTTTGGCTAAAAATCTTACTTCCAAACACCTACGGATGCTCGGTACAAACAATAATGAAAATCAACGATGTGGGTTTGATGATTCAAACAGTTCTATTCACCAAAATCGTCGGCTCCAGCTGGGATGAAATGAAGTGACGGCTTGAATGAGAAAGAGAAAGAGAAAGGGTGTTTAAGATCATTAATGATGGATTAGGCGCAGGAATCAGCTTTGTGATTGGAAACTTTATTAGTTAACAAGGTGGATGCTTTAACCCAGATACTTTCTTCCTCGTGCCACCACTTTCCTTTTTGGAAAAAAAAAACTAAGCTTCCAATTTTCTCGGCATGTATTGAATTTGTTCCAAGTTTTGATTTTGATTCAAGAGGTAAAGATTCTTCCCGCCGGTGGGATTATGGCTCATTTCCACTAATTAATTACATTTGGTTAAACTTGTCTCTATAATCTTTTTAATCAATTAAATATCTTTGATTTGACTAAAAGGGTCAAAATTAAAATACAATAGTCAAAATTTAGATGACTTTCATTGATTTATATATTAGATTGAATATAAAGTATTTTTAAGCAAATAATTCCACAAATAAATATTGAAATTTAATCCCCTGTCCCTCTTACTTTTCTTAAAAATATGAACTATTTTGTTGTTTATATTGGTTAATTTTAGAGTAGTTAGTTAATTCATGACCTTTTTTAGGCCTCCAAAGGTATGAATGAAACTTTAAATATAGTTTCTTTTTACTAAAATGAAATAAGTAAATTTTAAGGTCCCGTTTTGATAACATATCTGTTAAAATATATATATATATATAAATATTATTTTCATCTTTAACTTTATTTTTTTGTTATCTACGTTATATTAGTGGGCCAAATTTTAAAACTAAAAAAACTAACTATCAAGAAACTGTTCTTTTTTTAAAATTTGGTTAAAAATTCAACTGTTTTATTTAATAAAGATACAAATCCTTGGACATGGAAACCAAATAAGCTTTATTTTCAAAATAAAAACAAAAAAACTAAACGGTTCTCGTATTGTTTTGATTTGTTTTTTTCAAAAAATAAAAATAAACCTTACGATTTTCATTATACTAAAAATTGTTCACGTAGTTTTGTATTAAATTAATTTCTGTAAGTGATGATGTAGAGTTTATAAACTTGGGGTTGAATGGATGAAAAACCACTACGACGAATTGATACAAATACATTGTAAGTGAGTACTCATATTCATAAGTTTGTATATTCTTGAAGCTATGATAACTTGCTCGAGATTGGATCAAATTCATCCTACCAATGTTTTACAAAAATCATAAATAAAAATGTAAATATTAAATCTATCGTATCAAATCCCCACACTCAACATGTATTAAAAAACTCTATCCTTACATTTTCTTTTTATGTTTGGTTTCTAATTCATTAAATACCAATTCACTTGTTTGAAACCAAACGTGCAAACCTCGATAATTAATCACAAAAACAAACACATAGGTTAGGTTGGGTTAGTTTTTATTTAATTATATTTTAAACCTAACTTGTTGATATGTTAATGATTATAATTCATATACTTTCCATTAAGCCACAAACATGTTGCTTTGTTAATTCTAATAATTCATATAGTTCATATTAGAACTTATATTATTTGGATTGGAATGATTTGGTTATATAGATTTTTTAATTAAAATTTCACTCTTTATAATCGTTAAGTTGAATTGTACAACTTTTAAGCATGTATTTAACTAATAGTTAGAAAAAATATTTACCATTCCAAACATTTGACACAACCAACACAATTTACCTCAATAAAGTTTAGGTTATAAATTCACAGGAGTCGCCTAAATGGAATTAAAGAAAATAATTATAAATTATGAATATATTAATCTTCAATCTAACTAGATTATTATATTTTATAAATATTTTGATTCATTTTTTAATATTTAAAAACCATAAAAACAACCATTACCGAACATTTTTAACCATTTTTTTTCTTGACAGTTTATTTTGTAACACCCTCTGAGTCAATGTATCGCTCATTTCTCCTAAAAAATGTCAATTTTTTTTTTTTTTTATCGGAAATCAAAACCGAATTAAATTAAAAACAAACACAAAAATATCTCATCGCTAATATAAAAAATGAAAAATATAAAAAGGGTATATATTGTTGTAATGCGTTGGCAATGAGCGGCGGTTCCGGCACGGCGGAGCTCTGCTACTTTACGAGTATGATTGTCTTCTCCTTTACATCCATTGTTGAATGTAATATTCAAACACTGTTCGTTTATTTTTTTTATGGCGAAAATATGTAGTAATTGTTTTCAATTTTAAGGAATTTGATTTAATTACACAGTAGAAATGAATCCATTTGTGTTGAAAATGAAATAATGAAAAATGGTTTGATCATTCTCATCCCAACCCTTCAATTCTTCGTCTTCTTCGTTTTATCTGTCATATAATTTACAAATTTCTCACCTACTTTTCCCTCCTTTATTGTTTATGTACTGGTGTGTCTATTGTATGCAAAAATAAAGCCCTAGAAAAACCTTGCCCACCTGCCACTGCCACTGCCACTGCCACCTACGTTTTGCAACTAGTTTTTTTTATTCATTGCATTGTTCTTCAAGCTAACTGGAATTCCGATCATTCAGAGCTCTTTTTTCGCATGAATAATTGGACCCACTTTTTCTATTATTTGATCGTCTTGAGGAGCAGTCTTTTTGTGTTTTCTCCCGCCGGTCGTTCATAGATGTGATCAATTCAACTAATTTCCAAATATTTGTAATGATTTGTGATGCTGTAGAATTAGGAAGGTTAGCTTTGGTTTTACGACTAGGAAGATTTGGGTATTACTGAAGGATTTTGATTTACTGTTTCTTTTAGCTTTGCATTGTTTGGAAAATGACATCGGAGTTTTGATCAATTGGAGATGGAGAACAGCAGTGGAGTGGATGATCAGGGATCAGGATGGTTCGAAGTGAAAAAGGTGCCAACTTTATCATCGGCTAAGTTATTTTTCTTTTTCTTCTTCTTCCTTTTCTGACATTGGGAAGTGGGTCGAGGGGAGACGAATGCTTCTTATTATTTATTGTTGGGAACGCTGAAAATGAATGAATGAATGAACAATTATTGGCATCCGAATAAGGTTCCCAAAGGCCACCGATTTATTCTATCTGAATCTTTGAGTTACTTTTCATTTCTCTTCCGCATAAGTGTATTAGAGTTTCTTCTCTTCAAAGTTGTGTTTGCCAGTGTGATAATTTTGGTAGCTACTTTCTTTGTTTCAGTGATTAGTCATGAATTTGAGGACATCAGACGTGGATTCTTGGAAATGGGTTCTTTTATTGCATCTAAAGATTATGTTTTGTTATTAGATGAAAGTTTGAGCGACAGAGTTATTTGTTTGTAATGTAGGTGCTCTAGAAATTTTACCGGCATAGGAGTCCAAATAGACTTGGATATGTGTTGGGCTCTTCTTTCCTTCTCGAGGTGCTGTAAATGTTATGCAAAGCATTTCTTTATTCACTTTTGTAGAAATCTGACTTACATGCACTGCATCATATGATATCACATTAATACTATCGTTGTCTGCCAATTCCTTTTCATAAGTGTTCAGTTTCCTCCACCTCTGAGTATTGGGTTCATTCTTATCTATTTTACGTTCCTCATAATGCTCAAATCAAATCATATGTTTGTGGTGGCGAAGCTAACATTTCATTAATTTGTCTACTTTGTTTCCCAGAAGCACAGGAGCAGTTCTAAGTTTTCCCTACAGAGTTGGGTTGGAGGATTTTCGGGAAAAAATTCGTCTAATTCTCTACGCAGTACAAATCTTGTGAATAAAAATCCCCGAAATGACAGGTCAAACTCGAAGTCTCATTCTCCAACGTCAGGAGGAAGCTATGCAGCATATACCCAAAGTAATGCTGAGAATTGTGTTGCTACATCAATTGGAGATGATGGAGGTTCACATTCCCGTGATAAATGCATGGTCAGACAAGACACTGAATTCCCCAAGTCATCTGTTTTGCACATTGCAGATTCTCATGCTGGAAGTGGAGAATGTGAGAAAGTCTCCCGTAGGGATATGCCTGGAGTGGTCCAAAAAATCAAATGGGGTGATCTAGAGGATGATAGTTTGGTATTGAATAACAGTGCTAATGGAGTTGAAATAAAGTTTGGTAATATCGGAGAGGTAGATCTAGGTGTCTCTGAAAAAAATGAGGTTAAGCATGACTTGGCTTCACTCGTCTCTCCATCCATAGATACCCAAGTGAACACATTGGTGGCAGCATCAGTCAGAGAAGAGGAGGCCTCTCATCAGACTCTTTTGTCAACTAATGAGATTAATTCATGCCAAGTTAGCCATCAAGATATTAATAGGGAATTTATAGAAGATTTGAAAGTATTAAGTAATAGTGAAGCAACAGTCTGTTCAGTTACTGATGGTTCAAATTTCAAGGATACAAGAAATGAACACACCAAACCTGTAGATGATCACAGTTCAAATTTTAATTCTCCCTCTTGTGAAGAAGCTGGAACTGAGCCAAAAGTCCAGAAGGCTATCGAGTTACATGAGGTAGAAAATCCAATCCTCCATGAAGCAGCTGGTAAGCCTGAGATTTCTAGCTTGTCATTGCCTGTTCAGAATGCTGAGTCAGTTTCAACTAAAACTAGTGGACATGAAAATTCCGGGGATTCCTCTAATTCAGTTGAAGAAGCTCAAATTGAACAAGGGAGTGGAACTCATAATGTGCAAGTTGTGAGTGCCCCCAGTGAAGGTGCAACGGGTGAGAGTAAAGAAAGGTTTAGGCAGCGGCTCTGGTGCTTCCTTTTTGAGAATCTTAATCGAGCTGTAGATGAACTTTATCTCCTTTGTGAACTGGAATGTGACTTGGAACAGATGAAAGAAGCCATTCTTGTGCTTGAAGAGGCTGCATCTGACTTTAAAGAGCTAAATACTAGGGTGGAGGAGTTTGAAGAGGTAAAGAGGTTGTCTTCTCAGTCTGTTGATGGGATGCCAATCACTATGAAGAGTGACCATTGTAGGCCACATGCTCTCTCTTGGGAGGTGAGCTCGAGTACGTCTATTTTTCTGCCAAGCAACTTTCAGATTCTCTGATGGTGATGCCTATAGCTTCTCTTTTTGCAACAAAGTTGATCATATAGTAACTCCTATGCTTCTAGTTCTAATTACTAGTTTTCTGTCGTGAATTGTTTGATTGTAATGATGTTTTTGTTGTAGAGAACTTAGAAAATATGTCGTATATTGACTCCTATGCTTTTAGTAACTAGTTTTCTGGATGCCTGACAGTAAGAAAAATTTGGCATGGATCTATAGTTCTCTTCTTTTTCATTTTATGTTTGTGGTCTTCAAAGTTTGCCTCTTTTCCCTTCTTTATGAACCAGAAGATCCTGAAAGACTTTGGAACACAAAAGAAAAAGAAGGAACACACTGCTCTCGAAATAATTATTTTTGGTCTGCTTTGTGTGATTAGAATTTAAATACCCTTAGCAATCTTTATGTGAGGAAGAAGAAATCTTAAATAGAATCGAGCCTTGGATTGTGTATATATGGGGAGTTTTTAGACTTCTAGTTTTAGCTTGGTCTTAAGGGAGGGATAGAGATTGGAGCTAGAAGACTAAAACTAGGTGTGTCGAACAGAGGGTTTCAACACTGTTCCTCTCCTTAGATCACTAGTTTTAAAAAATTCATGAGTGTCGTTCCCATCTATGAAGGTTGTAATTTGGCTACAAGTTGTAAAGAGATGGAGGGTTAGGCACTTTTCTTTTTCTTGACCCTTTTTGCTTTCTTTCAAAGCCATATGCCTTTTTTAGATGGATTTGGATGAAACCTTTCGTGACAAGTGAGAGGATAGTTGTAGAGGTCTTTCTCTCTTGAACGGACAATGATAATGGTTTGCAACCTGAGGGGAGTGAAGTCTCAAACTTTGGTGGCTTTTTGTTGTTGGCTAAGGATAATTGGGACGCCATTAAGCTACATTTACTTGGTGTGTTGTATGAATTCCTAGGAAAGGCATGAGTGATTCCACCATGGACAAGACCTTTCTTTGTGTCTGCCTTAAGAAATCAAGAAGAAATTAGATTATTTATTAGCTTGGTAAAAATCATCTCTGAGGCATTAATGAAGAAGATCAAGTGTTGGCCTTTATTATCTTTACTAACCAACATGCTTTAGTGGCAGTGAGCAAACCCTTGATGAGTTTCTCGTTGCTTGCTAACAAGGCTATGTAAAGCTATAATGTTTGCAATTAAGGATGGTTCGACCTTAGAATTTCTATTTGAAAAGTCTGCAATGCTGTCAGCTGGGATTCCTTGGATTTTTGTCAAAAAGAAAAAAAGAGGTTCTAGTCATAAGTTGAGAACTAGGGTGATAGTTTGCAGTACAATCACGTGCAATTTGCCCTTATTATTGTAATGTTTAGTTTTGTACATAGTGCTATTATTGCGTCTTATTTGGATAGTTTTTGTTTCTTGAATTCTAATTTAGCACTTAGCAGTTCATAAGGAAGATTGGAATATATTTGACCCTCCTCGTACGTGATGTATTATCGCAATCTGTTTGTATGACAGAATTATCCTTTTCATTGTTGAGTTTATTGATTAATCTTCCTCTAAAATTTAAAACCCACTTATGCGTTAAAAATGCAGGTTCGGCGGATGACAAATTCTCCTCATAAAGCAGAGATTTTATCATCATCACTTGAGGCATTTAAGAAAATTCGGCAAGAGAGAGCCAACATGCTTGAAGCAAGCAAAAAACTTCCCGGGAATGAGTGTCTAAGTCCTCAGTGTATGGATCAAATGAAGAAAACATCTACAATAAATTGTGTAGTGCATGATGCTCCAGATTCAGCATCAAAAACGGCAGAAAATAAAGGTGTAGATCTCACTCCAGGGAGCCTTAGTGGAAAAGAAAAGAATACTGAGTCTCTTGGTTCTGATAAGGTTAATGTTGTGCAATATATGCGTTCACGCCCACAGAATTCCTCTTCTTCTATAAATTCCTCCAAGCCACCTCTCGCTGTAAAATTTAAGCGAGAGCAACTTGAATCTGACGTAGAAAGGTTAGTATCTAGAAGAGAAAGGGCTCTAGCAGAAGGCACATGTGAGAAAACTCAGAAACCTATAGAACATTCCAAAAGACAAGCAACTGTTTCTGAAAAAGACAAGGAAAAAGAGAAGAGGAATATGGGTGCTCGAAAATCCATGGATGCATGGAAAGAAAAGAGGAACTGGGAAGACATACTTTCATCATCCGTTCGTATTAGTTCTCGAGTTTCACATATGCCAGGCATGAGCAGGAAAAGTGCTGAGCGTGTACGTGTGCTGCATGATAAACTAATGTCCCCAGACAAGAAGAAGAAAACTTCTTTAGATGTGAAAAGGGAGGCAGAAGAAAAGCATGCTCGTGCAATGAAAATTAGAAGTGAACTAGAGAATGAAAGGGTTCAGAAACTGCAGCGTACTTCGGAGAAATTAAATCGTGTTAATGAATGGCAGGCTGTACGCACTATGAAATTACGGGAGGGAATGTATGCTCGCCACCAGCGCAGTGAATCTCGACATGAAGCTTTCCTAGCTCAAGTTGTGAAGAGAGCTGGTGATGAAAGTAGTAAGGTGAATGAGGTTCGTTTCATCACCTCCTTAAATGAAGAAAATAAAAAGATTATGCTGCGGCAGAAGCTTCATGGTTCTGAGTTAAGGAGAGCTGAAAAGCTTCAGGTAATGAAAATTAAACAAAAGGAAGACATGGCTAGAGAAGAAGCAGTGTTAGAACGGAAGAAATTGATCGAAGCTGAAAAATTGCAGCGTCTTGCTGAAACACAAAGGAAAAAGGAAGAGGCTCATGTTCGAAGGGAAGAAGAGCGGAAAGCATCTAGTGCAGCGAGGGAGGCGAGGGCCATGGAACAGCTTCGAAGGAAAGAGGAAAGAGCAAGAGCCCAACAAGAAGAAGCTGAACTTATGGCCCAGAAATTGGCTGAGCGACTTAGTGAAAGTGAACAGCGACGAAAGTTTTATTTGGAGCAAATACGGGAGAGGGCTTCTATGGATTTTAGGGACCAATCTTCACCCTTGCTGCGACGATATATGCATAGGGATGGTCCAAGTAGATCGGCACCTCATAACAATGGTGAGGAGCAGGGGCCTAGTAGCTCTGACTTGGGTTCTGGTCTTGCAATGGGTAAGACAACAATGCAACAACACATGAAACGAAGGATCAAAAGAATCCGACAGAGGCTTATGGCTCTGAAGTACGAATTTGTTGAGCCCATTAATGGAGCTGAAAATGTTAGCATTGGATTTAGATCATCCATTGGAACTGCAAGGGCAAAAATAGGTAGGTGGCTTCAAGAACTTCAGAAACTTCGCCAAGCAAGAAAAGAAGGGGCTGCAAGTCTAGGGCTGATAATTGCTGAAATGATCAAGGTATTATCAAACACAAATATTCTATTTTGTGGATGGTGTGGATTTTTAAAAGACATATGTCCCAATTTATTGCTTGTGTCTATATATTATTAAATTGTATTTTGAAGGTAAAAAGTTGAACTGTTTGAATTCTCCATTCCTGCATTTTGTCCATTTATCTACTTGTTTATAGGGTTTATTATCTTTTAGGAAGTGAATTTTATCATATTCATCATGCTTTCCTAATTATTCATTAGGAAGAAAAGATCATGGTGCTTAAGCTGAGCATTTGCAGTATCAGTGCATGTATTTAAAGTAATTTAATGCCAAACTATGAGATGTAGTATTTGCAATCTTAGTTGATTGTTGTATTTATTCCCGTCAATACTAGTAGCAATTTATCATTGGTTTCACAGCTTGTAACTTGTCTATGCATAACTCATATTCATTCATCCGAGGTTTGTGACATTGAATTGTTTGTGTTTCTCTCTAAAATAAAAATATATCTCGTCTTTTCTATTTGTATGCTGTTAGATGTTTTATTTGACAGTTTTTGTTTTCTTAGTACTTGGATGGAAGGGAACTTGAGCTGCAAGCTTCTCGTCAAGCTGGCTTACTTGATTTTATTGCTTCTGCCCTTCCTGCTTCTCACACATCTAAACCAGAAGCCTGTCAAGTGATGATACACCTATTAAAATTGCTTAGGGTAGTATTATCTGCATCAGCAAACAGAAGTTACTTTCTTGCGCAGAATCTCTTGCCGCCAATCATCCCAATGCTATCAACAGCCCTTGAGAACTACATTAAGATTGCAGCTTCTATTAATGCCCCTGGTAATGGAGTTCCATCAAGCAGAACGTCTATTGAAAATTTTGAGTCGAGCTCTGAAGTACTGGATGGGTCTTTGTGGACTATCACAACAATAATTGGTCATATAAACCCAGAAGGGCCACAACTCCAAATGTGGGATGGTTTGCTAGAACTATTGGTTGCCTACCAGGTTATTCAACGGCTTCGGGATCTTTTTGCACTTTATGACAGACCTCAGGTGGAAGGGTCTCCATTTCCCTCTTCAATTCTCTTAAGTATACGTCTTTTGGTGGTTTTAACATCAAGACCTGGAACTGATAGTACCATTAATTGTGTATTACCATTTAGTGAAAAATTGACAGCGGCTGAAAGTGGAATTGCTATTTCTGCCGTGTCTAGAGATTTTCCTAGAACAGGTTTCGCTGAGGATGGTATCCTTTTAGAATCTGGGTTAAATGGGGGTAAAATCTTACAAAATCCGAAAATGACCGTAGATCAACTGGATGAATCGTGTGAGCAGAAGATAAAGAATGGGATGATACCCAGTGATGACGGTCAGAGGGAGCAGCAGACTGATCGCTTGACTGAGGTAAATGGTGTTAATCTTATCCAGATCGATATTCAGGATGAACCACAAGATGGTGAAATTGTCTTGAAACCTTCTGTATCCCAAGGGGATCAGAAACAACCAGTGGATGTTGTATCTGACGAAGGGATAAAAAATGTTACAAAAGTGAAACCACCAATAGCGTATCTATTATCTGCTATATCTGATACTGGAATCGTTGGTCTCCTGTCTTTACTAACAGCTGTATTGTTGCAAGCAAACAATAGATTATCATCCGAACAGGTAAGTTAACTTGTCAAATGCATCATATTTATATTTCTGAGCTTGTATGGCTTTAACACGTAATGTACATGTGAACTTGTGTTTCTATTTTAGAAATTCTAGTGTTCAATTTCTTCCAGCCATGGACTGGAAGCCATCGTTTCTTCATGCTCATCTTGCCTTATTATCTTTTTGGTGATTATCACGAATATTTTAACATAAATCATTATGAAATTTATTCTTTTCAGTTTGGCGTTTAATATTATTAACTTTTATAGTTTTCTAGGTTTGATGTTTAGCATTAGTTATTGATTTCCGTCAGATACGTTTAAAATCCATTTTTTAGATATAGCTTAATCTAAGCATCTTCGGTGCAACTTTTCCTGATAGACAATTGTTTTAACACAGTGGACCAGTTGCATGTTCCAAACTTGCTTCAACAAAAAATAGCATTTCAGTGCAAATTTTCCTGATAGACTACTGTTTTAACAAAACAGATTGATATATCTACCGATTGTTCTCATTCATCAAAATTGGGCTTCTTGAAGTGTGCCTTTAACATTCTTGTCGTGCTTTCATCAAGGATCTTTGTGATACTTTATTTTTGGTTCCAGTGTGTATTTGATTCATATCTTTTATTGATTGGCTTGTTCATCTGTTCTCTTCCCCTTGATCTCCTTCGATGTATGTATTCTTCTCTTTTTTGGGGTCTGCTTTTGTATGTAATTTGGTTTAGGGTCTGCTTTTGTATGTAATTCTCCCATTTGGGTCTTTCCTTGTATTACTTTTTGGATATTTCATTCATCATCAGAAAAAAAACTGTGTTTTCTCTCTCTCACTCTCTCTCTCTTTTCTTTTCCTTTTTTCCTTTTTTTTTCTTCTTTGCTTTTCTTTATTTCTTTTTCTTTCCTAAACAATTTATCAGTTTTTTCGTTTTCATATGTTACGTCAGTTATTGTCTTAGTCACATGAAGTTGCTATATTTGGAAAGTTTTAGCAGCTGCTTGGTCATGTTTTCAATTTTGAGATGCCTTTATTATGTTTCAGGCCTCATATATCCTTCCGTCTAACTTTGAAGATGTTGCTACTGGTGTGCTGAAGGTGTTAAATAATCTAGCCCTTTTGGATCTTAAATTTATGCAGCGAGTGCTAGTAAGTTGCCATTATTTCAAGTGGAACTTTGTCTATGTCTATTTTCAATCTCTCAAACTTAGTTCGAAAGTGGATTCTTGAATTTGATCCTTAGATATGAATTAATCTCCATGGAAAGAAAAATTAATTACTAGATCTCCAACTCCAAGCTGACTAGGAGTTACATTCTTATCTTCTTTCAGGCTAGACCAGACCTGAAAATGGAGTTTTTCCATTTAATGAGTTTCCTTCTCTCTCATTGCTCAAGCAAGTGGACAGCTCCTAGTGATCCGGTAACTTATATTTGCTATTTTTTACAAGCTAGCGTTGACTACTGTTAAGTGTAGGAAACATGCTTTTTCCATACATGTCACCACACTTATATTTGCTATTTTTTACAAGCAAGGGTCACTACTGTTAAGTGTAGGAAACATGCTTTCTCCATACATACTAGCACACTTGAGGCTTGAGACAAAAGTTGGCCAATAATTTTTGCACGTACTAATTGCATATTTGACTACAGCAGTGAACATCTAGTCATAGTTGTACGTTAAAGTGATAGGATGTTAAGAGTCAACCCCTTAGTGGTGTTGCTCATATTGACATTGGTTAACAAAGAAGTCAATGGAATTAATAATTCTGGGCAGTATTAAGAATTCCAACAGTAAGGAAGTTTGTAGCAGTCAATATCCTCCCAAAACAAAATTCTAACAACAATTGAACTCAACCACTCGTCCAACTACATGCGGCACTCGGGAATATATGTGCAGAGGCTTCTAGAACTTCTAGCGAGTAGTTCCCCTTAAAGCTATAATTTCCAATGAAAAACTCCAACGTTTAACAAGAATGACTTTGTGTAAAGACAGAAGAAATACTCCCCCGGCCGACAGGATGTGGTGTTTGAAATGCAAGCACATTCATTTGGAGCAAACCTCCTTTCTGCTAAGCTTTTCCTAAATTTCGTTGCCCATTAGAATAAAGTGTATACTTTGCTTTTTGGAGACCTGCAGTTACCCACGATAGTGGAAGGAACTAGGAAAAACTCTCTTGTCTAGAGAATCACTTGAGAAATATGGTCTGGTGATTAGTAGCCACAATCTATGTTCATGGTTCATATATATTAATTGAAGTCAATTTTATTCTTTTCCTTAATAATTTATCCCTTTTTAATTTATTTGCACAATTTTGTGTTACTGTTTAGTTTTAAGCTTTCAAACCTGCTTGATCTTCATCAGATTGGTCTTCTGCTTCTCGAATCTCTATCCATTCTTGGGCATTTTGCTTTGTTCCATCCTGAGAATCAAGAAGTCCTTCGCTGGGGAAAGAGTCCAACCATACTCCACAAGGTTAGTATACTACCATACAGATCCCAACCCGAGTTTCACATTTCGATGAAAATGACGAATGAGATTTATGTGCTTAGGTGTGCGACCTGCCATTTGTGTTCTTCAGCGACTCCGAATTGATGCCAGTGTTGGCTAGTACCTTGGTTGCTGCCTGTTATGGGTGTGAACAAAACAAGTCCGTTGTTCAACAAGAGCTAAGTATAGATATGCTGCTTTCATTATTGAGATCCTGCAAAAATAATCTACTAGTACCAGCTTTACCATCGACTTCAACACAAGAGAACGAGGAATCTAATGAGTCTAACCCAAATGGTTTAGAGTCTAGAAAACTTCAAACAGACGGTACCATTAGAGCCACCCGCAATGTCAACAGAATCACAAGAACTGCCTTAGGAAGACCGGGAGGAGTTTCCTCAGGAAATAGCAATAGGAGTAACAAAACAAGAAACCAAAGAGATAGTAGATCAGCTAAAGCATCTGATGAAATAACTTTGAAGCACAATCTACCAGCAATAGAAGTTGCATCTGTGATGTTGCATTATAGATTCCCTAGCAGTTTTCTTGATAGAGCAGAGCAGTTCTTTTCAGCTGACATTTCCACTGCTGTTGATAGATAAATTGAGAAGGCTTGATGTGAGATTTACTTGGTTTGTGATTAATTAATCTTAACCAGAATTTTGTACATAATTTCCCCTACATTATATATTAAGTTTTGTTTCCAAAAACAAAGTTTTCTTTGTTAAGAAGTACAAAAACATAAGTACTTTTAAACAAATCAAAGACTAATAACCTTATATTGTCCATTGATGTCTAATCTCAGATTTCATATTTGTTTCAGCCTTGCTTTCAAGCCATGATGTGAATGTAATCAAGGAACAGCTAACAGGTTACAAAAACTTTGAAGACAGTTAATTATACCAACAAATTCAAAAGGTTATACCCATCATTAATACAAAGAAATAAGTTTTCCAGCTTTACTGAACGACGTGAAAAGAACAAATGTTTGTATTCTTTCACTTAGTTTACTTTGACTGCTATCAAATCATAAGTTGAAAAGGTGCTTGTGTTTCTTTGGTACAATTGAAATTAAGGGATTCGAACAACAAATCTCATAATAGATAGTTTAATTGAATGTCAATTGAGCTATACTCATTTTTACCACCGTTGTTTGTCGTATAAATTGAATTAGTGTTTTTGTATATGAATAATCAATGGTTTACCGCAAGTTACAGAGGGTAACAATTCACTTGTCCGTAAAATTAGTGAAAATGAAATATTTTTGTCAACTAAGTTGAAGTTCTATTTTATAATGATTTTGTTTTTTATTTTTAAAATTTATATTCAAGGTTCATTCTAATTGAACATTTTTTCTATAAAAAGAAGAAAACATTTGAATTATGGGTCAAATTCTAAAAACACAACATAATAAAAATTTTAAAGTTTATTTGGTTTCCAAAACTTGACTTCATCTGAAAACGGTGCTACTTGTTAATAATTAAATAACATAACGAAATTCATAGACCATGACCGTAGCCAATAGATAGTTTTCTCTTTAATTTAAACTTTGAAAACTTTAATTATTATTTTTTTAGGGAACGAGTTTTTCAAAATAATTAAAATAACTATAGTCATTTTCAAATAATTAAAATACATTTATTTTCTGAAAAAACAATTTATTGCCTTTTTTTTTTCAATCCAGTGACATCTCGAAAAAATAATTTGTATTTAAATATTTGTTTTTTAGAAATGATTTATAATTTTCTTAGAGGTATTTTTGGGAATTATTTCATAATTTGTTGGAACTAATTACTCTGAAATTGAAAATGCTCAGAATTTGGACCCATCAAGCAATTACATTAATGGAACTAAGTTACAAAAGCATTTGTTACAAAACTATAAGTGGAACAAGCAACATACGTGCAAGTTCAAACAATGGGTATGATCAAGATTGAGTAACAAAATTAAATCATGCATGTGGTTACAACTTACAACTTACAACTTACAACATACAACACCTATTTTCCTGCCAGTCAAGTCCAACGAATGCAATTAGCCGGGACTCATCTTTTTGGTTGCAGTTGGGATTGAGCCGCCAAATCTGACTGCAAAATACATACTAATTACAAAACCCATCCATGGATGATGGGAAGTGGAGTGATGAGAAGTGCTTGAAGAATGTGAACTACAGGAAGTTTGTGCTCTAAGCTCCTGTGGATTCTCCAGGTCCCTCTATATTATTATTATTATTGACTAAGCAGTCGTCTTTGGAGTAAGCACTTCCAGGAACCTTCACTAAGATTAGCTGATCATCAATTACATTCTCTTGCTCATCATGCACTTGCTTCTGTAATTTGTTTCCGGACTATTCAGTTACTTTATAAGATTGTACCTCTTTAATTTAATAATAAGGTAAATTTGTTTGAACTAAACTATGTCGACAACTGATAACAAGCACAAACCTGAATGTTGTAATCTATCCTTCCAGCATTTCCACCTTGGTTGATATTAGTGATAGCATCTTTAAGTTGTTTCTTAGCTTTGAGCCGAACTAATCGTCGTTCAGCACGTTGTTCAGCAGTAACATCAAAATGGCATGCCACACAAAGGGTTCTCATATTCTCTAGCCTGCATTCACCTTTAGTGACGAACATAACCCAGGTTAATCAGGCAACATGAATTCAGTTTCTAGTTAAACGACCAAATAGAAAGCTAGATTATTGCAGACTATTAGGTGATTCAAATGGTTTGGTCACTGTAAAACTATAGCATCCTGACATTATTCCTGGGCTTGAAACACAAGGTAGAGGATCAAGATAGTCCACAGCACGGCGATGAAACATCTGGGGGCCCAAAAACAATGTTCGTGAGGAAGAAGGGCAGTGTCAGTGATTAAGAGTTATGTTCTATGAGTTGAATTCTCTGTCCTTAAAACTCTGACTATTCAAGATAATAATATTTTTCATTCTAATTACAATAATGGGATCATTAGTAGAATATTTGTATGGTTATTAGAATAGTAAGGTTATGGGATTTTAGTTATAAATAGTGGGAGTGAATTGAGAGGAAAGCAATGAAGAATTTGGTAGTAATTTCGTAGGGGAAGTATTGGGAGAGAGTAGCCTCTTGAAAAGCTGAAAGACTATGGTATATTGTAGTCTTCATTGATATTGCAATATAATCTATTTTTTTTAGTGTTATTTCTTTGTTCTTTGTGTTCTTGAGTATTCTTGTTAGGAGGTATCCTAACACAGACGACCTCTCGTTTCTCTTTGCCTTCACCTCTTTAGTCTCACTTGAGTCCACAATAGTATCAACACCTCTTGTTTCTACACATGTATTTCAATTATAGAAATGCCACTACGATATGAAGACATGGGGATGTCGTTCTTAGTTGTTAACGGCAAATATCCATGGATTATATTAAATCATAGAGCTGAGGTTAGAAGAGTATTGCATTTGGACCCTCAGAATATAATTATTCATAATGTTCTGGTCACTTTGTCTAATGATATTGAGATATTTAATCGGTAAGCTTAGAGACGAGCATGTTGGGAATTAACTTGGCCGTATATTTTTTAAAGTTAAAACAGAAGCGTATATACCATATCTAACACAGATTTTTAGGTAGAATGGTCCATACCTCCACCTCGGTAAACAGGAACAATGTGGTCAGCATGCCACGCGTTGCCCTCAGTTGGATTGTTAACAATCTTATCAAGCCTTCAAGACGTGAAGAGATAATGTCAGAAATCAGAAAATAGGAAGTACTCCTTATTTACTGCATACTCATCTACCTAATTACTTGAAACTGTAAACATTCACAATTTACCAAGCACAATTATATTCACTCATGTATTAACAAGAAAAAGGAAAACATATAATGCAACTTCGCCTACTTTTTTTTACAGAAAATCTAACTTTTCATTGATATAATGAACAAAGATTAATGCTCAAAATACAAGAAAACAGAATATTCAAAAGATGACATAAAACATCTAAAAACCATAAGAAAATCATCCTGAAATCAATGATCAAACAGAAAAGATCAATATATCTTGGCAACCTCGCCTACGCAAACCTACATCAATAATTCAATTAATTGGAAGACTTACAATTTTTTCCGGCTTGCCAAATTAGGTGCTACTTTCTCAATATAATCACGCCGCATGTCCAAGGTCAATGGCCGTATGTGCTTTACGAGCTTATGACAGTCCAAACGACAATTTGAGCAGACACCATGCTCCATTAGAAACAGTTCCTGGTATTTCAAGCATTTAATTACAGATATAGCCAAACAAGAATCACAAAAATATAAAGGAAATGGCTAACAGAAAGTAAATTATAAACTATATACCCCCACATTTTACATGTATCCGTGAAACAAAATGCCAATAGGAGCATGATTGTGAATATTCAGAATTGGAAAAAAAACTCATGATGAAAGTTGGACTTCAGAAGATTATGACCCATTTCCCTTCGGCACTCCAATTTGTAGAAAAGAAAAGTTTCAGACATGCTTCAGTAAACTAGAAATTATTGTTTTTGAAGTGCAATCTGCTGTCAAGCCTCAATTCTAGCTTAAAAAATGGCTCGCCAAATTATCATTTGGAAGTTCAATTATAGCAATCTGCTGTCGTATCATATATGTTGTTAGTTATTATAAGTCAGATGACCTAGCATAAGGGTTCTTCTGCATGCTGGCAGTGTTTTAAAAAACCCGAGGCGCAATAAGGCGCAATGGCCTTCTGGAGCCTAGGCGCAAGGCGTAAAAAAAGGCGCAGGCTTTTTTTTTGAAAGGCGCACTATGTATAAAAGAAA
>JBBPDJ010000008.1:16441267-16522270 GCA_037974625.1 Cucumis cinereus
GAGCATATTTCCATGCTGGATCTTTTTTTATATTGTCCTCACCCATCTAATAATTTATAAAATTAAACTAATTAGAAGTAGAACTAAATTAAGAAATTGATCAAAAAAGAAGAAATTGATCAACAGCTGTTTTCGGCTTCACTGTTTTTTTTTATTTTTATGAAGGAGGAGGGATTTGTAAGAGGGTCACACAAGGAAGAGGGCCATTGTTGTTTCGGCTTCATTGTTGTTTCTTTTTTTTTCTTTGAAGGAGGGTCACACAAGGAACAGGGCCACTGTTTGCTTATTTTTCTGAAGGAGGGATTTGTTTGCTTGCAAGGAGGAGGGCTACTGTACGGTCTGCAGCTGCACCTCTCTGTTTGCATTTTTTTTTTTTTTGGAGGAGGGAAGCCGAAAATAGTTGTTGAGAAGAAAAGAAAAAAATAGAGAAGAAAACATCTTGAGAATGAGAAGAAAAAATAGGAAAAGGGATTTAACGTACAGTAGCTGATGGAGAAGCTGATGGATGGTAGTTTATTTTCCGAAAACAATAGCTGATGGAGAAGCCGAAAACAGTTGCTGATGGAGAAGCTGAAAACAGTTGCTGATGGTGAGAAGAAAAAAATAGAGAAGAAAGCCGAGAAGCCGACGCTGATGGAGATATGCTCGATTGGCAGAACAGAAGGAAACTTAAATCCCAAAACAGTAGAGAAGCCGACGCTGATGGAGAGAAGAAGAGCGAAGCCGACGGGAGAAAAATAAAAAAAAGGAGAAGCCAGCCAATCGGAGAAGGAGAAGAGAGAAGAGAGGGAAACTTACGTGAGACTTGAGAGGAAGCGTGAATGGGAAGGAACACCATTTATTAGGTTAAAAAATATATATATATATAATATATTTAAAATAAAATAAAATAAAAAAAAAGCCCAAAGAGGCGCACTTAAGCGCGCCTCAGATATTTGAGGAAGGCGCGCCGAGGCGCGCGCCTTCTGATTTGCGCCTCGCCTTTCCAAGGCGAGGCGCCAACGTTGCGCCTAGCGCCTAGGCGCGCCTTTCAAAACACTGCATGCTGGTACAGCAGAGTCCCGAGATGTTGTCAGGCTTCAACACATGCGTCTTCCACTTGCACAAACACTTAGCTTACATTTGATCAGCATGTCAACCGACATTCTACTACACTACTACATCAGCATGCCAAACTGTATAATATTGATGGAAAAGAAACGTGAATAATTGATATTCTCACCCGACGGAGGGATGTGGTACTAATCCTAACACGGTATTCTTCATAACAGCCAAGATTACAGAAAAGATCTTCGAAATATTCAGGTTTCTTTGCATTGATGCCCCTGTAATTTGAGGAAACAAATGACGTTTGATCAAAGAATTTAAAACTTCCAAAAACAAAGAAACGAACTTACTGGCATGGTGTTTGACACAGTTTACAAAGAGGTTCATCTGTTAGTGTCCAACCCTGAGCATACTCTTTTTTCCTTTTCCCAGAGCCACAGCATAATTGGACCAGTTTCCATACAGCAGAAGATGGTAATGGTCGGCTAATGTCATCAAGTGGTGTTGTGCGCCTCAAACTTTTACCCTTCAACACTCCCTGCACAGAGAGATGCAATCGTCAATGTTGATATTGTAGAGATGGATTCATCCCATCAACCCTCACAAAACATCGATACTTACTAGTTAGTGATAGCGTCAAAGAAAAAACTATCCAATAAATCATAGAGCATAAGTCCACAAGAGCTAGTAAACCAAGGGCTATGGATTAGGCACCTCAGTATACTCATTATATCACAAGTGCACAAGAGCCATGAATAAAGATATAAATGATAAATTAACTCTAAATTTTGATAGGATAAAATATTTGTACTCCAATAAATCTCGTTCTACAGGAGAAAAGTTCAATAAATAAAGGGAAATAAACAGATTAAGAATAAAAAACAATTAATGATTACACGTGAATGTGATAGACATATTTATAACCGATGTATGGAGTAGCGTATTTAAACTGACCAGACTGTATGAAAGGGAGTAGGCATAAATTTAACTCATCTTCAACTAGGAAAAATCGTACTAAAGTTATATTCAACATACAGCAGCGTTGTGGTTGATGTTTTCCTTCAAGTAGCTCATCTCAATATCTAAAGGAAGTTGCAGTGGCTTTCCATGTAACTTTCTTTGCTCAATGGGTCTCAACTTATCCCATTCACTGAGAAATTCTTGAAGAGCATGTTTGTAGAGTGTAGCGTCCAAATTGAAATCTGTTTTTTGACAATCATCAACAGAACAGTTTATCAAATCAACTTCTTCTGGTCGGAAATTCAGAAACAGTGGCCTTGGTCGTAAATCTATCCCAGGAATGCATGTATACAAGTGGACCCTTCCTGTGTACTGACTAACCTGAAAACGAAGGTAGATCATTTTGCTATCAGTTGTCTACGCAATATCCAATGCAGCAAAAATAAACAAGGGAAGCAGCTAATAGATTGAATATAACAGCTTTTGTTAAACCACTAAATGGAACGCTGAATCTGATTATAAACTAATTTTTTATCCAAGGACATAACTATGTACTGTTTACGTTGGACGATGAACCACCATGAACAGGACATGGGCCACATCGAAGATTTTTTTTTTAATATCTGTGAGTGTTCGAGCCAGCTTACCGCACATCGACTAATCTCATGGGACAACCCGCCTCCCTACAACATTTGGGTGTCAAGAAAACTCGTAGAAAATTAATTCCTAGATTGTCTAGGTAGTTGGCCACCATGGATAGAAACCAATATAGGAAAAAGAACTAAGAGATAAGAATTCAAGAAATCAAGCATAATGGTAGTTCCTAAATGAAAAAAGAATAGATATGTCTTTGTCAGCTAAATTTGGTCCGTTTGAGAAGAAAAGAACCAAAAATGTAGCTTGTGTGTAGCTTCGGTCTCTTTTATTTTTTTTAGAATTCTCTCAAGTGTACACAGGTTCTTTAATGTTCTCTTAACATTAGTAAAGTTATCGTGTGGTAACTCTGTTGTAGCCTTAAGTTGTAATTTGGCTCAGTATATAAACTGAACCTTACTCTTTACTGAATAGATTGAAGTATTTTTTTAAACTTGGCTTCATCAACCAACATATGGAATATGAAACTTCTAAAGGAAAGAGAATGCCGCTCTCCTTCCTTTGGAAAGACATTTCTATGGTTAAATATCAACAAATTTTTAAGCCGAGTAATCAACATGAACAAAATTTGAGCAGTTTTACTTATTGAGAACATCCAGGTTATCCAAAGAAGAGTCTATCATTAAACACAACCAAAGTACCTCAAACCGCAGAATATGAACATGGTTCAGGGAATTTTTTTCAGGCTCAATGATCAGATGGGGTTCACCATTATGAACCTTCGATGCACCAGAGCCTAGCTTCTCTTCCTGCATTCCATTAACACCCGGACAGTGAAGATTAGAAATACAAATGTCTTGAGAATTCTTATCAGTATTCTACCTTCTGCGCTTGATCACTCTCTCCACTTTGCTCATCCATTTGAGGACTGGAAGCTCTTTCAGGACTTCTGATGTTAACTTCGATAACATTCTCTTCCAATTTTCCCATTGAGAGCAAATCTTTGTTTATGAGCACAGATAACATTTGATCCTGTACTAATAAGTATATTTAAATTTATATCTCAGCAACACAAACACTGCAACAGAAGCTAAAATGAATATTCAAAATATATTTGTTGAAGATTTGAAATTGAAACCTGCAAGTAGTACGCCTTTTCCTCTTACTCTATGACAAATTACCTTAATAGCTATTTGATCTGTTTCAATGTGAGTTGTATTGTCGACGCAATCATTTTGATCAGATGGATAATCAATCTTAGCATTCAACTCATCTTTTACTTCAACCTCCAAAGAGACATGGCCTTGAGCTCTCGTTCCTTTTGAGGAGAGTTCAATACATGTCGCTAAGCTCATATCACTCTCAGAACTTGCACCACTTCTGCCACATGCTTCTAGATAAGAAACGTGTTCTACCTATTTTTTTTTTTTTGGACAAAATTCCGGTAAAATTTTATAGCGAGAGCGAAAGAAAAAAAAACACATGTCACACTGTCAAGAAACATACATTGTCATAAAATGAAATTTCATAGCACATTTTGACTTTATGACCAGATTGCATAAAATATAATAAATGAACAAAACCAAGAAAAGAGATATATTCTACACTTTTTTTCTTCACTTTTTTGTTTTAAGTTCTGAAACCATTTCATTGAATTGAAGGTAACGAAATAACAGAAGGGAGCGAGGGAGTCAAAAAAATACCATCCAAGTGGCATGTATAAACACAGTGAGTAGTTACAATAAAAAAGACACAAAAAGAAAGCAGAAAATAAAATATAATTGCAAATGATGCCATCCGTGAAAATACTTCAATATAAAAAATGTCAAGAACACCTACAAAGCTACACAATACTAGAAACTTTTTTTTTTATAAGAAACGATAACTTTATAAATGACCAAAAAAATAAGTACAACCTACGGCGTACACAATACTAGAAACTTTTAACCAAAGATTTGAATGATAGGTTCACTAAGAACCCTTATCATATAAACAACCCACTGACCACACTTTCTACATGGTTGCCTTTATTCATATGATTTGTAATGCAAATCTCAGCAGAAAATTATAATTTCTTGAGGTGAAGGTGAAAAAGGGAAACAATGTCCTGAAATTCAAAACATATATATGAAACATGATTCATCATATAATGTAAAGATATAACAATGTTCACCGCTATTTCTTGAATTGCGTCATATTTTCCATCAGTAGTCGAGGTAATCTGGCGCAAACTCGTGTTCAAGTTTTGCCAATGAGACTCATCTAACGTATCCTGTGTAACATAAAATAATTAGCAAAAAACATTCATATAATTCTCGGGAAAAATTATAAACATATTATGTAAGCATAATGAAAACCTTAGCACAGAAAATGTATATGTTGACTGCCTTGGTCTGCCCTCGCCTGTGAGCTCTATCCTCAGCCTTCAGGTCAAGAAAAATATGCACGTCATGAATAGTCATTCATAGATTTCATGTTGAGAGGAGACTCAAAAGTACCATGTCAAGAGAAATGTTTATCTTCTCCTTTACTCCACCAGCAGTAACTCAAGAGACATGCTCGTAGGTGAAAAGTGGCATGTCAAGAGAGGGAGGGATGGAGAGACCGGTAATTTTGTTCCTAGAGGGTTCATACCTAATCTCCCTTCTCCTGGTACTTTTTAATGCTTAATTTATGTATGGTTACTTAGTCTTTCAAAAATAATATTTGCCAAAGACAGGAATATAAAAATGAGTTTGATGAAAGTAATTTCTTTTACAGATGTTAAGCAGAAGGATAAGTAATCAGACCTGAAGCATCAACGACGGTGACTGAGGCAATTCCAAAAACACCACATTTTGAGCCGAAGAGAAATCAAGTCCAACTCCACCAGCAGTAATACCTATTATAGCAATTTTAACCTGATGCAAGGAGAAAATTATCGTGGCCAATATGAGCGGCATAGCTAACCATGTGGATGCACAATTTATCCACAATACGATAACACTAGTCTCTTGATGACGTAAACTGGTTTCCTTTGGATAGTAAAACAAAGCTTTACTTTAATCAATATAAAGACCGATGAAAGTCAAAGGACAAAAGTAGGGCCTACTCAATTATCTGTTCTTTCATTTGCAAAACTTTTAAATTATTTTTCCCTTGTACCCTTATTCCGTTTGCGCTAGAAAAGGCTATTTTGCTTCAACACACTACCTGATTCAAAAACAATTGATAAAGACAATGAACAATCAAAGATTGTAATTACAAATTGAGCCCAGATTCATGTAATAGCAAATAAAATATAATATTTTTTTAAAACAAATAAAAATAAAAAGGCCCTACTTGCTCTTCGAACCATTGATGAAAGCCTGCTAAATCATCAATGAAACTTAAACCATTTGATTATCCAAAGACAATTTCACTTTTATGTTGAAAACAATACAGTAAATTCATGATTGGCGCAGACTTGTTCCAAAAATGATTCTAGCAATTTTTCCTCCTTTTTTATAGGATTGATCAAGCAATTTTTTGAGAACATCCTTCATCATTCTCTTTGTTTTTTAGTTCAATATTTCAAGAATAAAACAATTATTTTTTAAAAAAAGTTGGATTTTTGAGAAAAGGAAAGTTGCTTTCCCGTAAAGTCTGGAAGCATAGTTCACTAGCCCTCCCCCGATTTCACAAAACTCAAAAGTTTAAGAAATTGTCTTATGTTTTATTTATTGATAAGAAATAAAATAAACTTTAGTTTAACATTCTAACAAACTTACACTCTACCAAAGACATTTTACTTTTGTGCATTTAAATTTTATGGCCAAAAGTAGGTTTTCCAATTGCAAAGTTATAATTCTAACTGCTTCACAATGCAATTTCAAGTTCAAGAAATACACTCTTTTCTTTTATCCTTGTTTTCACGAGCCATGAGGCCCTCGTTTCTTTGTCTTATATATATATATATATATATATATATATATATATAGAGATATTTTTTTTTTTTTATATCCGTGAGTGTTCGGGCCAGCTTACACGCACCTCGACTAATCTCACGGGACACCCGCCTCACCCTACAACATTTGGGTGTCAAGGAAACTCATAGGAAATTAATTCCTAGGTAGGTGGCCACCATGGATTTGTCTTATATATATATATTAGTAATAAACAATTGAAAAAAAAATGATCTCATGACGTTGATTAAACTATTCCTATATGCAAGTTGCATGAATCCCCATTTTTTAGTATTGTAAGTCAGCAATTGATTCACTGGCTATAGGAGATAAGCACGTCAGTGTAAACAATGAACGTGAAGGTTACACAAGAATTATATCAAACCTCAGCTGATGACTGGAATAACAGTACTGCAGATTGTCTGTCTCGAGCAAGGGTTGTGCCATCAATGCGAACAAAGTGTATTCCCTTTTCACACATAAGCTCCTAAGCAAATGACAGAAAGAGTTAAGCAGAAAAAATAAAAGCCAGAGATAACAGATGTGCAAAAAAATCGTATGCCACTAGTTGCCATTGTGAACTTAAACATTTGGTAAAGCAACTAAAAAAATTGAAGATGTGGATTTGACAAAAGCTGTTGTTTTTATCCAAAAATACAAAGAAGATAAAAAGCATTTTCAGGAAGAAGTAACCACATACAAACAAAAAATTAAAAGAGTTTCTGGAGCAATTACATCAATTACTATTCAGAAAGGCATAAACACATGGTAAAGCTTCATTAACATCGTAGACCTTCAGTAAACAACATCGTCAGTTCTCTATAATTTGCACCTTATTGTCTAGTGAACATTTGTCCAATTTTTGGTATTTGCAAACAAAAACTTCAAACGAGCAAAAAGTTCAACGAGCAACTTTTGAGCAGCAAAAATTTCCTAGAAGAAACTAAAGAGAATCTCACTTGTAATCCATCAAGAACTTTATGATGATGAGCAAAAATGATCATCTTCTGGGAATCCGTCCTCAAATCCAAGTCCATCAAACCATCTGATTCAGAAACAATTGGATGAATAGAAAACCATTCACGAAAACCAGATAGCTTTGCAATACCCAGTTCATGAAATGAGAGTTTCCCAATCCCACAATCTCCACCATCTGAAAAATAGTGGGAAAATAAGTCAATGAAAAAAGATGGAAAGTCCAAAACCCAGCTGCAATTGTGCTCTTTCACGGAGCCTTTCATCCCTTCTGCATTTCCTTCCAAAACACCAACAAAAAATAGACATTCAAGAAATACCAAACCACTCTCAAACAATAATAATATAAGAACAACAGAATTGATGTCCATTAGTAGGTAGATGAGAATGTAATTCTTAATTTGTAAAGAATAAAAAAGTATATATTGAGCTATATCTTAAACTAAATAGTAGAAACGCCAACAATAATATACAGGATGAGATAGTGAAAAATTAGAACAAATGTGATTGAGAAAATAGAATAGTTAAAAATAGAGAAATTATTGTAAAAGGCAAAATTGCTGAAAATATTTACAAAATATTGCAAAATTTCAGATTCAATCAACGTCTATCAATGCCTACCATCGATAAAAGCTAAAATTTTGCTATGTTTTGTAAAATTTTTAGTTTATTTTGCTATATTTGAAAATGTCCCTTAAAAACATTAGACTATCTTCTTGTCATAGACTATACACATACAGCAAAGCAGTATGCCTAAAGATATCGCATGCTACAAAAAGACCACAAACAACAGATAAAATATACATTCATGCTTACCATTAGTTTCCTCTTCCCCCGAAATATTGTGAGTGCTGTTTTCAGCAGCATTTCTGTCATGGTCACAATTGATCACCTCCCTAGTAGCTGCCTTTGCTCCAACTATATCAGAACTTTTCAACAACAATCTTATGATCTGTCTACGTTTGGGTGGTAGTTGAGCCAAGACATGCACTTTCAAACGTCTTATCTACAATGGAAACAGTATACATTAACTAATCAAGAGAGGCACAACAATTCCAATGCAAGGTGCTAAACAAAGCAACAACCATTGTTCTTTAAAGCACAATGGGCATGAAGCACGATTACTTTATAGGATAGCATGAAGGGCACACAAAAATAAAAATAAAATAAATTTATATTTTAAAAAATATGGTATTGTGGATAATGACATGTGAAAAATTAAAGAAAAGTTTTAGGCAACAGATTTCCTATTTCTTTAAAATATATAACTTTTAAAAACTTATTGAGGGTGTCTGCAATTATGACCTGCCTTTTAAAACATCACACACAAGCAAAGACTCTGAGTTGCATAAAATTGTCTGAGAAAATAGAAATGAAAATAACAACGTTTCCCCATAGATTAAGGAAAAGTTCTTAGCGCAGACCAGAGACAAACAAGGTTTTAACCAAGAAAGACAACCTATTTGCAGTCACTGACTAAAAAATCTCAATATGAATTATTTTTCTAATCCCGATCCTAATAAGCAGAATTCAGCATCCTCAAACAAAATATTTCCCCAATTTAAAACCATATATTCTTAAGAGAAAATATTGCTCCAGCAATATGACAAATTTGTGTCTCTCAGGCACAACGGGAACTCATTTTTGCAAAGCACCACTGTCCAGTGTCCTCAAACATAAGCAATAGATAGAATGAGCGCACACCATAACAGATTGCTTGAGCAGCACGTTCAACTCATCTAATCGAATGCCTTTCGAGAAGTCCTGCAGCAGAAATTCCATCTAAGCTTAAACTTTGTAGCCTTAAAATGAAACACAAAAATTAATTGTAAATAAAAGCCAGGACAAGATGGAAATATAAAACTATTAGGTAACATAGAGTTCAATCTCAAAACCAATTGACAATAAGAGGTAGCTCATGTATCTTATAAACATTCTGAAGTTCCATGATTTTAAAATATAGGATTCTCAACATGCCCTCTTAAGATGGTGCCTCTTTGAATTCACCATTCTTGGATTGAACCCCAATTTTTGTTTTTCCACTTCATTCATAGGCTCTATTACCATGTAAGATAACATGTGATTCCATCTTCAAATCAATTGTCAATGGGAGTTGTCCATGTATCTTATAAACATTTTGAGGTCCCTTGAATTTTCCAACACAAAAAGAAAATTCCCGATAGTTGAACTTCTTGTATTATCCAAAAAAGTAACAACCATTTTAATTTTTTCTTTCTTTTCTATCCTCCTTACCCTCCTCATTCACAATTTTTTAGACAATATCCCATTCAGATTCAGAACTTTAAAAATTAGGAAGATAGAATGCTCTTCAACAAGAATTCCAAGTCCAACTAGTACCTTAAAAGTTTTCCCCTGAGAAGTAGAGACAAATTTGACAGCACAGTAAGTTTTTGCAAACTCATACTTGGTCTTTCCAAGCAAACCAGGCCTACGATAGATACACAATTGAGCAAATGAACTTCTGAAAGAATAGATCATTAGAAACAGAATAAGTCATCCTGTACAAATCTAAGATGTAAAGATTGAAGAGAACTTGCCATAGCATGTTTATCTGATGAAAAATGTCATATGGCCTAAGATCACCTAGGAAAATTTAAAGTGAGATGTTATAATGAATAGAAATTAAAAAGAAAGATACAAGATATAATATGATAGACATATCTTCAGTGAGAAAAGACATCATTCTCAAAAAACCATAAAAGAATTCACTCTAAGAAAGCATCAATGCAACCTTGATAAAGAAGGAGTTCCAGACAGAAGAATAATATGCTGGACCTTTGTTGCTAAATCAAGAACAGCCTTTATCTGTGCAAAAACACAAGAGGTTACAACACATTTCCCTATGCAAGCTTATGAATCCTTATTCTTAACTAAAAACCTGGATATATGATAAATGAACATATAGAAAAGGAAGAGACTCCAGTCAAGCAAAATAGTATCTATAGAATACTTTAAAAAATAAATAAATGATTTTGAAGCCCAAAGAGAAACATGAAATTTAATAAATCGCTATGATCCCTTCTAAAAACTCTATTATTCCTTTTTCCTCAAAGATTCCATATGATAGCACAAACCCCAACAAGTCACAAGAGACAGTCCTTCTCACAAAAAGGTGGATGGGGGAGGAACTCATCAATCAAAACACTAATATTCCTTTGACAGGCAAGCACAAAACCATACGTCTGGAAGTAAAATTAATATGATTAAGCCATCCTTTGATTGAAAAATACCTTCTTAGTCTCAATATGTGCTATTTTGTTAGTTTGTTGCAAGTGATCACTTCAAAATAAACCAATTAATGATAGAAAGAAATTTCTATGAAGGGAAAGAAAAAGATAGCATCCAACTAAAAGCCTAAAACATACTGAATATGGTATGAACATTTACCTCTTCTGATTCAGATGACTTCTTGGCACATCTTATGTGATGAGATTCATCAACAATCAATAAAGACCACTTCTGTTGAAGAGTGCTCTTACGCAAACGATGAAGCATCGTATATGATATAACCACAACTTTAGGGAATTTTGATAAATGGCAAGGATTGTCCAGATGACCAAAAACTGGAAAAAAAATTGCTTAAGTTGAAAGGAAAAGACAAAATTCACACTATAAATGAACAGTCAGAACGTGAAAAGAAAACTTATTATAGTAAATAAGAGAATCAATGGTACAATGACATTTATGAGAAACATGAAAATTTTCATTTAAATAAAATGGATCATAAAAAAAATATTAGGGAGATAACGCATTGCCTCCATAAAGGAGGGGAATACAGTGAATTCCATCAATCTAAATTAGCATTAATGGTGCAGTAGAAGGGGAAAAGAACCAATCTAAGGCACGCTAACTATGTCGCATACTTGACAGTCTCCAGAATATTGCAGAAGCCACAAGGTCAGATTGACAATTCCAAACTATAAATTATATTGTTACATAAATAAATGGTACCTAAAATTCCTATGACAAATTAGTAATAATAAATGGTACCTAAAATTGAATTCAATCTATGTTTGGGGAACTATAGCTGAAAAGAGCAACCAAAATATCTCTTAGCATGCAACGCTGGTAATAGTCTTAAGTTAAATTCAATCTACGAGTACAGCCATGGATCTCTCTCAATAGTTTTAGAAATCATCAAACAATATTTCCATCTATTAAAAAAATTGTACAAAGATATATCTCATTTTGTTATTTTATATTATATCACTAACGATCAATTGAACCTTTTAAATTAAACAAGAAAAGGGAGTATCGACAAACAAACTTCTCTACCTTGACAAGATTACTGCATGTTTTGTAAGAACGAAGGGCGTCAAATTTATTTTTTAAAAAAATACAATACCAAGATGAATATCCGAAGGCAAACAAAATGGAAGCCAACGCTCTAGTTCTTCTGCCCAGGAAAAACGTAAAACAGCAGGGCAAACAACAAGTATTGAACCCTCTTCATCCATGAGGCAGCTAGCAATTGCAATGGCCTGAAGACAATCAAGAATACAAAGGTCATATATCTTTTTGTGATAGCAGAGACGGTAGATGAACAAGATACTTCCTTGCTTGATATCAAAATTTCTAAAATACAAGGATGGGCTTCATAAGTAAACAAAACTGATATCATGATTAGGCTATATGCTACACACATTTGTGAGTAATGCAAATAACTACAGCAAGAATGCAAAAGGATGTATGTGTGCACCGAGAAGTAAACAAAGAAGATGTGTTAGGCCATCCCCTGAAATTCCTTTCAAAGTTGTTTCAGAAAATTTATACATATATACTTTTATATCTATGTGTCTTGGAGCCAACTTACATGTACATCAACCATTCTCACAGGACAATGGTCTAATCATATTACATTTGGTTGTCAAGGTAACTAACAGATATTAAATAAGTAGGTGGCCACCATGGCTCGAACTCATTCCATAAAATTTATAACATTCACGAAAATAATTCTTTATTAAGGAAATGAAATAAATCTACAGGAAAAGAAAAGGTTATTGTTTAATTAACTAGAAAATAGTTTTAGCAGTTTAAAGGCTAAAACTATCTTTTCCCCACCCCACTCACCCACCCACCCAAAATATATATATATACATATATATATATATACATACATATACATATATATATATATACACACACACACATACATATAGATACATATACATACATGTATATATCTATACATATACATACATGTATATATCTATACATACATATATATATATAAAAATAAACGTCCTTTCAATTTGACTTCTACCAATTAACCAAAAAGCACTTTGTCACAACACCGTCCCAGAAGGCGATGCTTAGGTTAGTGGTTCATGAATTAGCAGAATTTTTTAGGGGGTTCACACACGCACAAGTAACATAAAACACACATCAGATGCACGCACTCGTGCACAAACACAACCAAAAGCTTTGAGAGCTAGCACGCGCTAGCCACAAAACCAAAAACTTTGAGAGCACACACTAACTGCACAAACTTTGAGAGGTAGAACACACTAAACCAAAATCCACTCACTCAATCCAGTGCCTATAACTTCCAAAGAAACCAGAACCACCACTTTCCACGACCTACTACTATACCCTGCAAAAATTAATTCAAAGGAATTTGACTCTTCAAAGCCCTATGATTTCTGCAACTTGCATCGGACTCTTTTCTCAACAACCATCATCGTCAAATGATGACCGAGAACTTCCAGCAGCCACCACATTAAGTACTTAAGTGAGACTACGTAATAATATTTCATTAAATGAAATGTGAATGTGAACGACTCAGTTGAAAACCAGGGACTCATTCCAATGCCAATAAAAACTTTCAACAAGTAGAATTACATAATAGAACAAAGGACATGGCAGTAGCACCTGACTAGAACTAATAGAAAAAAAGACTAGACAGATCTGTCAATGAGAAGCGCAGAAGTTTGTTTATATATAATTTAGCACCTGTAGTGTTTTCCCAAGACCCATTTCATCAGCTATCAAACATCGGCCACCCCTCTGCAAACCAAATCTTACACCATCAAGTTGGAAAGGTAAGAGTCTATTCAGCAACCGATCTGGTAATTTCTTCATTAATTCATCGACCTTCTCATCTGACAAATGCTCTGGCCTGCATGGCATCCATCGCCCTGAACTAAATGAATGCGAGAGTCTCTCGACCACATTAAATGTTGTCCATGGTATCTCTTCAACATCAATGTCCTTGGAGTTCTTTAAACATTTCAAAGTAGAACAATAATCTCTCAGCTTATAAACACAAGCCTTTCCTCCGCCTATAATTTGTGTGTAGTGAGAATGTGTAACCTGAAAGAATAACAAACAATCGTCACAATTATAAAGCTACTGGAATTCAACGTTCTAAACACATATTGGTCAAAGTCATGATGCAAGTAACTCGGAATTTAGATATTTTCAAGAGAGAGAGGCATACGGCGCTTGTGATCAAAATAATGTCAAGCAGTCAAGTTTTCAAGTGATCCTTAAAGTGTGCAGTGAAAATGGGGAAAACCCGGTAAGTAGCGTGATCAAGTAAACTAAAAGAAATACCCCAGCGAGCTAGACAAGTGCAGAAGGAATCACAAGTTCCCCCGAACAAAAGACATTTAAAAGAAAAGCGCTAAAAAAAATTCAAAACAAAGACAGTCGCAAAACAGATACAGTGATAAGAAAATTCCAAAAATTCATACATTAGATAAACAGTCGCTCAGTATCCTGAAGCAATTCTCCTCTCCCGGGTAAAAGCATCCTTCCACGACTTCCGGCGTGATCGAGAACGAGTCAGGGGAGCAAATTTCCAGCCTTACTCGGAACTTTTCAGGCAAATGGGTGTTGTTATCTGCTGAACTTTTCGATGATTGGATGGTAGTGGAAGCATTAAATTCAGTGGAAAGCTTACGACATTTGAAAAGCTTCCATGGGTCCTGGTGTTGTAGTTGGCCGTTAGAAGATTCAATCAGAGCTTTGCGTTTGGCTATGGCAGCTAATCGGTTTGCTTCGGCTCGCTTACGCTGCTCTTCAGTGATATCCATAGAACAAGAATGAGAGTGAATTGATTTAGGGTTCGAACGAAGCCGATGGTGAAGAATGGAGGAAATTTGAGGGACAAAAGCGCGGGCAAACTCGGACCAACGGACGAACGAATACGAAAGAATCAGCACGCGCGTCGTTGGCGCCTGTCATTACGCGCCATGAGTTTTTTTTTTATTTTTTTTTTTCATGATCTTAATCTAAACCCTAAATAAATAGCTCCTGTTTAATAATATATTTAGTTTCCGTATAATAATATATTTAGTTTCGTTTAATAATCATTTGATTTTTATTTTTTAAAAATGAAATCTATATGCTTTTTACACCTTCAAACTTTTTTCTTTGTATATCTACTTTTTTACTAGTGAATTAAAACCTCATATGAAATTTTGAAAACTAAAAAAAATGAAAACTTATGTTTTGTTTTTTTAAATTGGTTAAGAAATCAACAATTTATACTAAAAAAATATTATTATTATAAAAAAGTGAAAAAAATAGACTTGATTTTCAAAAACTAAAAACCAATAAAGAAATGGTTCTAAAATGAGGCATAAATTATTTAGGATCTTTTTAGAATAAAAATTTATAAAAGGCTCACCTCAAGGATTACATCTAAAACATAACCCAACACAAGAATTGGAAACCAGCTACGTCCGAACGTCTTTTCAAGTAGAAGAATAAAACCAACAAAATATATCACGCTTACACAATGAACATTCTTGTTACACACACACAAACAATACGAGGAAATAGGACCCAACCAACTTGCATACCTAGAATTTCATCAATTGGAACTTTAAGATCAAACGAGCAATTGTTAATCAATTTTTTGCGTCGTTATATCCCAGTTTTCTTATAGTGCACACAATGGGAGGGAAGGGTAAAACCAACAAAAAGATGAAAAAAAAACTAACTCTTTGATGATTGCTTTAGCTATTTAGGAATCCCTTTTTTAATAATATGGGTGGAATGTTTGAATCATAACCTCTCCATCGCCAATACATAATTTTATCAGTTGAGTTATACTGAGAATTCCACATTAAAAAACTCATGGAGACTCATACTCCTTATAAGATAAACGAGTTATTCATCTCATTGTCAATTTAGTGTTGAGATAAAACTACTCAAACCATAGTTTTTTAGAAACAATAACACAAAATCAATTTACCAAAATTAAATAGTTTTATATGGATTTTTGTTACATAAATTTTATAGATATATATATATATATATTCCCTATTTAAGGTTGCTATCCTTCTAAAGTCCAACATTGAAGAATGTCTTTACTACAACATAAACAATAAATTGCTGGTTGGTCCCTAAGAGATAAGGATATAGCCTTAAAAAAATTGTTAAATTTTTTGCAATATTGGCCAAATCTTTTCAAACCTAAAACTTGAAGGCAATGAAGAATTGAAGGGCAATTCTCAGCCACACCAAAAGAAAAGGAAAAACAGTGTCTATTCCAAAGCTTGGCTGTTTCCTTACTCTTTAGCCATTTTCAATATAACTTCAATGCCTTTGTTTGCTTAGACAGTGAAACTATTCCTTCAAATGGAACAAAGGCTACCCCACATGTTCTATTCCCCTCCAACACCTAACTTTCCCTACAAAAATTGTATTATCATTCCAATTTGGTTCCTAAACTTCCAAATTATCTCACAACTTATGAACCTTTGTTTCCAATATAAGTTATCGAACTTTATATATACATATATGTTCTTATTTGTCGACAAAGACCGTGATACGAATCGTTGATGTTAGTTGCTCCTCAAAGTTAACACAACATCTCCCTTAAGACGTGCACTTCTTCAGACATAAGAAGGAAAAAGAAGACCTAACAAAAATAAAACAACAAATCTGGACAAATATATGCCTCTAATAAAACCCATAAAATGCCTCTAATATAACCCATTAAGTTTTTAAAACAAGAAAGCTTTGAGTAAAGTTGTTTCTCTTTATCTTGGCAGCAACACCTGTGCAATGACAGGGTAATTCCAACCAACACACTTTTTAAAAACCTTCGAAGTGATTCTCTATATATATATAATCTACTTATTCCTAAATTCTCCAATGTGGGACAAGGAAAAATTGTTTTCTTTACATGTGCATGTCCTAGTGAATCTTGGGCTTAGGGTGCATGTAGGTCATTCTCAACGTATATCATTTAAGATATAATGTATAATACAATTTGATAAATTAAAAGTTTATGGTAAAAATTGATATTTTCGAAGGTTAAAAAACAAAAAAAAAAAAGACCTAGGAACCATTTCAGTTGGTGAACTGAGTAGGGTTGTGTGCTTGTTGGGCTACAACTAGTGAACATGTACTCGTGGCCACAGAAGTGTGTGTCCCATGGATGTTTCTCTTTGTCGGCAGAAGAAAATAAATCGAAGAGCCCAACAACATTATTATTCTTTTCCAACCAACTTGCATTTTTTATTTTCTTTCTTCGTATTCCATTCTCATATCAACCAAAACATTTATAACAAGTTTATGCAGCAACGTGCAACTCTTGATGGTGGCTCCATGGTTAGTTTCTAACCACGAGTCATTCGAAAACGACCCAAAACACTCTTTGATAAGTGCTCTTTATTTCACTTAAAGATGTCGAAAATACGATCAAAGTCTTACGTGCGTTTAGATGAGTGGATGATGGTGAATATATAAGTAGTAAGGACAACTATCTCTAAAATGATGTTCTTTTGAGTGAAAAAAAATAAAGTTGATCATGATGAGGGTTTATAATTATTATAAGTGAACAATATCATATCGTTTGTGTAGATATGTGGATAAGTTAATCTAGGTAAATTTAAGATTTACTTTCGTCGTCATTGTTGGATAATCGTATAGATTGAGATTTCTAATTTACGTGTCTCAATCGAGCTCCATTTAGTCAACCAAACAACGCATACGACGTGGACAAATAGTTATGACATAACACATCTTTGGATCTAGTAGATTAGGACAAATCATAACATTTATTAGAGACAATAATTAAAAATGGTCCTTTTGGGGTTGAAATTTGAAATAGTATTGGTTTGGTTTATTTATTTCATGTGTGTCTCGTTGTATAATTTGTAGACATGAAAACATAAGTAAATTAGCGTTTAGCTCAACCGACCTAAATATATAACTACTTGTTGTCATATTAGAGGTTCTAGTGACCATTTAGATTTGAAAAGTTGTAATGTAATTAGAGTTACTAGAAATCAGAGTAGTGTTGGAAAGCGTGAGTAATCGAAAGACGGAACGAACAATATCGTGAAGAGTGGAAGCAGTAAGAAATCAGGTGGATTGAAAATATTGTTGGAATGAGAATGAGTTTTGTACTATAAACTGAGTTCAAAACGTCCGATCCAAAAATTGATTTTGCATTACATTACATTACAAACTCATTTCATTACGAATTATACCAATGTATATATATTAAGTCATCTTGATTACGAGTCAAGACTTCGCATCAAGAATTTGTCATGTCATTGCCATTCACATCAACTTGTTAGCTTGTTTATAACTTTAGGAAACCTTTTAAGACCAGACATTATATATATAATTATGTCATTATAATTTCCAACATAGTTTTGTGTGCAATCTCTCTTATTTTTCTTTAAATGACAATCCAATCAATTTACCAATTTTTTCTAAAACGTCAAAGCTCAATTGCTATAAAACATGATATACTATACAAATTTACGAGGATACGTCTTTTTGCAGTTTTTTACTCCACGCAGTTAAAATTATTTGGTCGTTGTACATATTATATTATGGCTCCTTCTATATATATATATATATATATATATGTAGACATTGGGATTTGAAGAGAATAATTAGAAAAAATAAAAAGAAAATCTTTTACAAGTTTATTGAAAGTAAGAAAAGAAGTTAATCTTAGGGTTTGTTTGCAATGCAAGAGAACATGTGTTACTAACCATTTCAAAATTACTCTAATAATGATATATAAGATCCGTACGTAATTCAAATATCTCTCGTTTATATATCATACTTAAAAATTAGTTAAAACTTTATATATATGATGAAACGATTACCGTAAAAATCAAATCTTCCATTTAAACTATACTTTACTTAAATAATCTAATTCCACACTTTAGTTTAATTTATTTTTTTAAAAAAAATAATAAAATTAGAGTTGAGACTACAGTAACTAGGGTTAGCAGCCAATTAGAAAAGTTATTTTTAATTCCAAAAATACCCCTTGTGGGAAAGAAAGGGTTGAGAACTGAGAAGTTGAGAGTGGTCCATTGGATTTAAATTCCACTTTATAAAAATTCTTTTTGCTATCTTGGTTTCATATTGTGACATCTCTATCACCCAAATCTCACATTATATATAAAACACATATTATATATATATATATATTATATTATATATATTCTCCTTACAACACAAAGAACACATCAGAGATCAGGAAAAAAAAGGCTCAAATTATTTAGCATGAGCCAGTGGATAGTTCCAAACTTGAATCATCATCATCGTTATCATCAATATCACCAATCACAACAGGAAGAAGATGCGAACAAATCATCTTCCCATGTTCATAACTTTTCCCACAGAAACTCCACATTGTTCAGTCATAATCTTCTCCCCATGTAAGCATATACTAGTTTAATAATTACCATCAATTTTTTTTGTTATTTTGAGAGAAAACAAACTCAGTTATTGAGTTTGTGTTTAGTTTTAAGGGTATGTTTGAAAGTGATTTTCTTTCCATAGTATTTTTGCTGTGTCAGAAAAACCTCGCTTATATTGGTGTGTCATTCATTTTGGAAGTGATTTCATGAGTGTTTTACAAGAAAACATAGTTTTGACCATAATTTGATCTCTATACTAGAAAGCACGTTCAAGTGTAAACTGTAAAGCCATCAAAAAGTGTTTGTATAATCAAATTACTTCATTTTGTTTTTGAGAATTATGTTTATAAGCCATTTTTTCCTATAACCTTCCTGCATACCAAAATAGGTATTAAAACTTGATTTTGTTTTTGGAATTGAAATGTGTTTTTGAAGATAGTGAGAAGCCACCTATCCAATGACCGTATAGAAATTAAAAACGAATATAACTTTCAAAAAACAGAAAAAAAATAATTACCCAACTAGGTCTAGCTAGGCCTTAGTTTTTCTTTTTATTACTACGACTTCGAAATTGATATAGTACATGCACTATGTCCAATTTAAAATCCACCGTTAATGTAAATAATTAATTTCAGGCCAAAATATGAAGAAATGGAGAGGACATGGGAGAGTGGAGATCAGCAAGAAGCAGCAATGGAGGGCCATGGACATTGCCATGGGGCAGTGCTTCCTCAAATGCCTTCAACGAAGCACTCATGGAGCGAATCCGAAGACACCCTCGAGTCGATAGTTCATAGTTCGCTGTCCAGGAAACGGACACGATCCAACCCAGAATATTGCAAAGATGAATCTTTGATGACTGAGGCTTCTTTGGAATCCCATAGGACCTTCAAGTCCAAAAATTTCGTTCAATATGTAGCTCTAGATCATGATGGCTCGGTGATGTTCATATAAAAACTTGTTTGTGTTGTGCCACTTTGTTTATTTTTAGTGGACAATATACTGACAGTTTAATTTGCTGTTCTGTGGCATTGAATAAATCAGGAGGAAGAGTTTAACATGAAGGGAAAAACAGATGGAAGCTGCTCGATTAGACAAACTCGAACAGCTGCTATTAATCATAATCAGTATGAGAGAGTAAGCGTCTGTTTGAAACGACGTTTTGAATATAAAGTAAAAGGCTGTTTTTGCACTTAAAAAATATCTGCTTAAACGTTGCCTTGAATACGAATGGTACTTGAGAGTTGAGATATTTTTTCCCTTTTATAGAGACAAAGAGATCGAATCAACCAGAAAATGAAAGATTTGCAAATGTTGGTGCCAAATGGGAGTAGGGTAAGACCATGTTTTTGTGATTAGAAAATTTCCACATTTATATTAGACTTAGATTCGAGTTTCTTGTGATAATTTAAATTTATATTACATTTATAAACTTTGAGTTAACTTGTTTTCTTTTTTTCATTCTACAGACTGATAGAGCTTCACTTTTGGATGACACAATTCAATACATGAAGCAACTTCAAGCACAAGTTCAGTTCATGGGAAGCATTAGATCAGCTATGCCACAGATGGTCATGCCTCTAGGAATACAGCAGCAGCAGCAGCAGCTTCAAATGTCGCTGCTTGCAGCTCATATGGGACTGCTCAACACTGCTTCAATGGCATCCAGCTCCAGTAGTTCCTTTCCTTGCGCTGCTACATTTCCTCAAATTCTACTGCCTTCTATCATCTCAACAACAAAGCCAAAATCTAAACTTTCCACCCGCGCTTTTGTCCCTCCAACCGATCCTTTCTGCACTTTTCTTGCACAAGTAAGTCCAACACAAACTATATAAACATGCAAAGAAATAAAAAAAAAAAAAAAAGCAACAGAGAACCGATCAAACTATATGGTTTAGTTGGTTTCAGTAACACATTGATCAGAATTCAGACCATTTTAGTCGGGTGGCAATTCAGTTCAAATTAAGAGTCAAGAGGTCGGAGTAGACTAAAAATGGACGTTGAGCCATACTACATACGCACACATTCCCGACATGAATAAAATGAAAATATGCAAAGAGATATTACTCATTGAAGATTAGATTCAAGATGCAAAAGCATTTACTCTTCTTCTTCTTCTTGTATTTAAGTGCTGTTTTTCTTTCTTTTTTTTTTTTGCTGCATGCAGTCGATGGATATGGATTTCTACAGTAAGATGGTGACACTATATTGCCAAGAAGTGAACAAAACACCTCAGCAGACAAGCAAAATGATGCAATCACAAAGTTTAAGAGCAGTCAAGGAAGATATGCATCAGAGCTAACCAAAAGAAGCTCCAGGATTTGGTTGAATCCAACAAAAACTAGTTTTAGTTGAATAGTTAGATATGCCTCATTTCAACCAAATGTTAAAGGCTCTCTCTAGTAATTTTGGTGGATGGAAATGACATATTCTAATGATAATTTTCTTTTGGTTTTTCCTTTAGAATTCCAAGAATCGCATGCCTAAAAATAAGTAAAAGCATGAAGCAAAAAGCTAAAATCAAATCATTGGCATCTTATCTCTTCTTCTTGACTGAATCCTGAAAAAGAGTGACATCCAAAGACTCATATAGAGGAATTTAAACGTAGAGTTGCATCTTTTATAAGACCCAACTTTCCTTTACCAAAGAAGATTCAGAAAGGAATTTGAGCTCCTTAAATTAACTTTTGTTCTTGGTTACAAGGGAAATAGAGATGAGTTTGAATTCAACCTCTGTTGTGAAACATACTATACACAAAAACAAGAAACACCGTCAATCAAAGACTGGTTTTCCTGACACTTCCCAAAAACCCCCTTAGTTTCTTTTTTTTTTTTCTTTCCCAAAAATATGACATGGGTTTATTGCAAGAATTGAGGTCAGAGAGCTATTCTTTTCTTGACAGCTTCATTAAATTACTTCAAATTGATCTCCCCAAATGTTCAGAATCTTTTAAAAAATAAAAAGAAAAATACAGAGAATTTGATATTTACTCTTGTAGTCTCTCTAAATCTACAATACGTCAAATTGGTAGTCACTACCATGTGGAACCTTTCCCTTTCCTATTGTTTGAGTAAGAGAAAATTTGGCTTATGGGAACCAAAATTGGATTAAGAATATTGAGAGAAAAATTACAGATAGCAAAGTTTGAGAGAGAACTTTTCTGTGTTCTCTTCCTTTACTCTATTGACTGTTTAGAGAGATATGAGTTCACGTGGGTACATCTCACGTTTTCCAAAAATAAATTTTATGTAAGGGAGTTATTAAATTAAATTATTAATTAATTAAATAATATTTAATCAATATTTCATTTAAACCATATTTAAATGAATATCTCTCACATTACCTGTAGTTTTAATTTAATTAAATCAAATTTAATTAAATAGAATTAAACTAAACTATTAATTTATTTTTCAATTAATTAATTATTATCTTATATTTAATTTAATCCAGATTTGAATCATATTCATATATAAATTTATCTTATAACCTATAATTTTAATGTGTATCATATACCCTTTAAGTCTATGTCATATACCCTATAAGTTGTATCTCGAACATTGGTCCTTGACATTGATCCTTGTATGTCTCTACATACAGTTCAAGACTCATAAAGGAGGTTTAGATGTTAGTTTATTGGATTTAGGTTAATAAGACAAAACTAATAAAATAATCAATAACATTTATTGAAATTACAATAATAACACTTTAATAAAAATCAATAGATTACCTTTACTGTTTACGAGTTTTATGACATAAAACCCAACAGGCCGTTCAGTTTCAAAATTCTTCATTTTTCACCGGAAGTCAATGATATCATGTTGATCTAGACAATTTGCGTGATTTCCACCGGGAAGTGCAAGCACTGCCAGAGAAGTAGTTCTATCACATTTAATTTTTCACCAATAGTCTCGGCACGAACAGAAACCTTCAGAAAAATGGTGGAAACGGTTTCTGTCTCTCACAACAATATATCTTTTATAGACGAGTGATACAACCTTGAAAAACTCGTGGCAGTCCAAGCAAATTCTTAGATTTTTCACTATCCTTAGGGTGCAATCTAAAGGAGAGTTTAAGAGACCAAATGCTAAAGCAAGTTTCTCACTATGGTACATCACAGAACGCTCTTTCTCTTCTTTCTCAATATCATATAAAGCCATCTCAGTGCCTGTAACATAACCATTTTCTTTCAATTTCTCACTCAACTTATCCAACTGCTTGTATATTGCCTCAAATTCTGGTTTTCTGTCATTTGATGCAGCAAACTCATAAACTACATCGTTTATTTCAATTGAACTGCAACCAGGGACTTTTCCGATCCCTCTTAGACTCATCATTCCCCTCAACTTCCCTACTTCAGCCCACCGTTGTTCCCTTGCGTATAGATTTGACAGCAAGACATAATTTTCCCCATTGTTTGGTTCTAGTTCAACAAGTCTTCTGATAATATATTCACCCAATTTTGTATTCCCATGGACTCTGCAAGCACAAAGCAAAGCCCTCCAAATGATAGGGTCTGGCTCAATGCTCATGGATTGGATTAACTCTAGAGCTTCCTCCAACAATCCCGCTCGACCAAGTAGGTCAACCATACATCCATAATGCTCTATCCTTGGTTGAAGTCCAAACTGTTGTTTCAGGCTCGTGAATTGCCTGCGCCCTTCCGTTACCAGACCTTGGTGACAGCATGCAGACAAAACACCTAGAAAGGTAACCTCATCTGGCTTGAAATTTTCCATCAACATCCTAGAAAAAGCCTGCAAAGCTGCATCGCCTTGCCCATTCATGGCATATCCAGAAATCAAGACATTCCATGTATAGACATTCTTCTCTCCAATTTCTTCAAAGATCTTCTCGGCATCATCAACAGCCCCACATTTAGCATACATATCAATAAGAGCTGTGCCCACAAACACGTTCAGCCTCAACCTATTATGATATATAAACTCATGGATCCACTTACCCTGATTCAAAGCTCCCAAATGAGAACAAGCCGATAGAACTACCACCATGGTTCTCTCACTCGGTTGAGCCCCAGCTGCCAACATTCCTCGGAAAGCATTGATAGCTTCCATAAACTTTCTATTATGAGTATAACCAGTAATCAAAGCATTCCAAGTAACTGCATTTCTATCGGGCATTTCGTCGAACACCTGAGAAGCATCAGATATAGACAAACACGTACAATACATATGAACTAAAGCGGTACTTGTGTAGACATCACAAATAAAACCCATCTGAATAACAGTACCATGTATCATTTTTCCAACTTCAGTATCACATAGCTGTGCAGTTGCTTTAAGAACAGCAGGAAAAGTGGATGAATCGGGCAGAATACTGAATTTATGCATGTGGGTAAAAATGTAGAGTGAATTTAAATACTTATTCAAATCCAAATAACCCCTGATCATCGAGTTACACAGCTCAGAATTAATAGAACCACGAAACTTATAGAAAATATGAGCAATAGATTCGAACCCATTATGCGAAACAGAGTCGTCTATGAGTTTCGTGAGGAAATACCCGTCTCTTCGCACGTCATTGCCTTCCTTGTAATCAGGAATCTTTCTATCGTTAGTTGTCTGAAACGGAAGATCCATTGCTTCGATATGTACAAATGACGACATTTCTGATCCTAAAAAAACCAAGTTCGAGATTAAACAAATTTTTTGCTGGATCCGACACCCTTGAATAATTCTATACGAGAAAGGCAGAAGCCGGTAATACATTTTCATGGACAGTGTTGGATTAGACTCTGCAGTTAGCACGTAGCAGTTCATAATTCCTTATACATCAAAAGCCGGCGGCCCGGCGAAGGAGATGGTTTCATTACCCGTAACAATGAGGTTGCGTCATATTTATATTGGAAAATACAAAATTTATTTTTTCCCCTTTGATACGGAAGTTGATAATTATATTTTTGCAATAGAAATTTGTTTTATATGATTTAAAAAATATATATATCTATAAGTATAGCAAAATATCACTATCTAAATGTAAATATCATAATATATACATTAATGAATTAGTCTAGTGATAATCACAATAGTAGTTTATTGCGCAATAAATATTCTAATTCATTTTGCTATATTTAAAAGTAATCAATGTAATTTATTTTAATAATTATGATTTATTTTTATTGAAAGCTTAAATTTTCATCCTCCACTCCACTATTTACATTAGATTATATAAAAGACAAAATACAATATGCAAAAATGCAGGTTACAAGGTCAAAATGAACATAAATTCAATGACGTGTATATGGGTTAGGGATCAAAATGTTTGGGATTCAAAATCCTTTACTCTTAGTTGTAAACTTATATTTCACATAAATTTTGACACCATATAAATTTCATGTTACAAAGTTGTAATAATATACATATACAACTATATACAACTATCTTATATTTTTTACCAACACAAAAAAATAATAATAATAAAATTCGGACGAGTTCTTCACACAAATCAAGGTTATTTATTACTATCCATAAATAAAATCACCTCATTATCGTCATTTAGAAATTATAATACAGTATTTCCGCACTCGTCAACCATGAGATTTCTACCTTAGAATATCTTTAGAAGATTATTCCACAACAAATTATGGCAAAAATGATTACTTAGGAGAAAATGGGTATATATTAATAAGTTGCAAAGCATATTACAAATTGACAAGTAGCTATCCTATCAAACAAAGTAGCAGAAGTGCTCAAGTAAATCCACAAACTCCAATATTAATTGGAAATTTTGTTTTGCAATTGGGGCTTGGGGGCCTATGATTAAAGATTGCATATCAAAGGAATTGGGCAAATCCAAGATTTTGATAGCAAGTGATGAGTTCAACTTCATTTTGTTGGTGCCTTTTCTTCAAATTTTTCCTCAATCCAACCATTGGGATAGTAATAACGTATTTTATCTCCTTATGATACTTTTGGATTGACTTTCTAAGTGTTTATAGTAATAATTTCAGATTTTTTCAATGATATATTAGTATCTTTCAGTGATAGAATTTAAAATGTTGCTTTGTTTGGTAAGTATTTCAATAGTTTTACCATGTACAATAATTTCTCGAAAGTACGATAAACTAAAATCGTACAAGTTATAAAATATGCACCAACTAAAATGATATTTTCATTATAATAAAACTAAATCATTTTTATTCTTATTGCGGTTACTAACACGTTCATACGTGAGTTGAGTTAGCTCGGTTTGACAATTATATTTTAATTTTAAACTTTGAAAAACTATATATATTGCTTTTGATTTTTCTAGTACAATAAATAACAAGAGAATTCAAACCACAAACATCTTAGTCGCTAACATATTTGTACACTAATTTAGTTGTGCTTATTTTAGCTGTTTCTTGTTATCTTAAGGTATATTTCAATCATTAAACTAAAATAATAGACAATTTGACGATATTTCATTTTATTATTCTAACCAAGTGGCATATATATGCCCACCTTAATATAGCCCACAAGCCTATGATCCTATATGGCATATGTTCATTAGATTAATGTTTAAAATGTGTCTCTCTATATTGATGACTTTATTCTAGACGTATTTGAATTAAAAAATTTAAAGTATTTCAATAGGAATCCAAGATCGTAAAATAGTTTCAAAAGAAGTAACTTACGGTGGTTTGAAAAAGATTATCAATAAAGGAGCGGTCAAAATTAAATTTAAAATCGAAAGAATGTAACTAAATTAGAATTAAACAAACTCGAGATCAAGTGAGAATCGTTGATGGATAAAATATAGAAACGAGAATATTACAACGCCCCTACGTGTATTAGTAAACCGAGAAAAATAACTATAAAAGAAAAAGAAAAAACTTGAGAGTATGGATTGGGTGCAGCTAACGATTGACCTAAAAAAACGTAAAAATTAGACACAAAAACGAGAAGAAAAGGGCGCGAAAGTTCATGGCAGAGCGCGAGCGAAAGTGGCGACAGGATACTTGTTGGCATTTTTTACGAGCTTCGAGAGAGCGGCATGGCCGAGATCAAGGCCACACACATCGGCGAGACGCACCAAATAGAGCAACACATCCGATACTTCTTCTTCCAAATGCTCTCTCTCCGCGCTGCTCCAGTTCGGGAGCCCCCTCTCCACTTCTCCTTTCCACTGGAATATCTCCGATAGCTCTCCGACTTCACCAACCTGAAAGCATTAATTGAAATCCCGTCAACAACAACGACAACATGTAAGATGGACTGTCTAACGGTCGTTTACTGATTCTTGTTTGTTTTTAGGAAGAAATTGGTGATTGAGTAGTTAATTTCATTGTGTTATTTTTTTATTTTATTTTGATTGATTACAAGTGCTAGGAGCAGGTTTCTTGGGCTGTGGTACTGCTCCCATCCTCGGACTCGAGCGAACTCTGCGAGTCTGTCTCTGAGATCTTCCAGTGAGACGTCTTTGGCGGCTTTTTCAGGTTCGTCAGAACGATTCTCCATATCTCTCTCTCTGTGATCTGTTTTTATCTGCTTGTGGTTGTGATCTCTGAGTTCGGTTGGGGTGTTGATTTATAGAAGTTCGTTTAGGGAGACAGAGAATGAGATAGAGACAGGGAATTTGATGATGCTAGTGGGACGTGCACTTGAGGTGTTTGATAAAAAGATAAATTAGTAATTATGGCATGTGAAGTGTGGGAAAGCTTGTCTCCATCTTTCCCTTCATCACTTCAAAGTTCAAATCACCTATTTGCTGATGCACCTCATGCCATACCATGTCTCTCACCACTTCTCTACACCACAAAATTACTTTCCATCATTCTTTGATCTTTGAATCTTTTGAACTTGAAGTTTGTGTGACTTTTGGATCTTGATCTTCGATCCCAGTTCTGTATTAGTTGGGTTAGCTTTAGGCGTACGTAATGTAAAAATGTAGGATGAGAAAATCAACCTCGAACCTTGAGGTCGATTGTACAAGTAGTCAGTTGAATTGTGATCATTTTTGCAAGTTTAGAGGATATACTTAGGAGTACTTTTAGCCATGCTAAATATGCCTTTTTGGAGTACTCTTTACTCAAAATTAACCTACTTTAGAAAGGAAAAAAACCGACTAGATATGTGATTTCACCTATCGTTATACAACCCATCTGGTTATCTAACCACAATTTGTTGTGTATCAAACTTTTTTTTTCTCTCTCTTTTTAATACTTTAATTTTTGATTGTGTGATTAAAACGTGTTAAGGATGAGTACAATTTAAGATGCATTCAAATATTACTCTGTTAAAAATGAGTCTCACTTAATTGTTACTTGAGTTAGAGTCTGTTATTTGAATTGCCCAACCATAGCAAGAAACTTAGAAGAAGAAAAATGTTTGTTCACATGACATTAGTAGTCTAAGTACTGTTTGTTGAAGATTCAAGATAACTGAAGCGATTGGTATAAAAGCACTTGGAGAATTGTATTCAGCCAAGTGTTTGGTTCATAATATTATTATAGTACTTTTAAACTCTAGGGCCATTTAGACCTCCAATTTGCTTTTTGGTGGGGTTGACTATTATAGTCCACTAAATATTTGGATCTCTATTGTAATAGTTGAAGTTTTCAATTATTATAACTCTCATTTGTCTGTCGTGCTTACTATTTTGTAACCATCATCTCTTTTAGACTAAAATAGTGTGTACCTCAAACACAAACTATTATAATACACAGACTATAATAACCACTAACTACAATAATCAAGTCAATGCTCCAAAGTGCCCCTAAATATTCGTTTAGAAAATGTTTTTCCCCTTATTTATCCTTGGGTTTCCTACAAGTAAGAAATGCTTGTTTGGCCAAAGAATCATGAGTCCTACGACTAAATATTATCAATGGTCTTGAGAATTTACAGTTCTCTAAACCTCATAGCTTTTTGGAGTTTACAACTACACATTTTCTTCAAATGCCCCGTAAAATTTATATAAAGCTGATATGATTAAAGTTATATAAAGCTGAATGTAACCATATTTATAGTCATAACCATGGTTTTTGGATTTTAGGAAGATGAATTTTGGTTGAATACAACACTACAACCCTTATGGTTAAATATCATTATAGTTGAATTGAACACATTTTTATCAACTTCACTAAATAATGGAAAAAGAGCAAATAATTGACGTGGAAGTGGAGATTGGAGTGAGAGAAACTGGAGGTGGAGGCACCTTATACAAATCCCGGAAATTGCGATGGAAGTCTTATAGAATTTTATGTCAAATCTCGAAGTTTGCAAGGGAAATTAGCTAGATCAATTCACGAAGTAATATTAACTGTGTAGACATCTGAAAATTTACTTCTTAAGTTTTTATTCGAGTTATCTCTAGAAAAGTTAGTTGGTTTTAACCTTCACTTAGTTTCATTAGAGGTTTAGATTATCCATACTATTATGTCTAATACGTTTTGATTTATTAGGCATTAACGAGATTCCAACTTCTTAATTTTATTTCTCATAGATTAATGGATTTGTTTATCTAAATAAACATCATGGCATGGCTATGTGGTTGGTAGTCCCATAAGTCATAATGATAAGTTCACCAAAAAAAAAAAAAAAGGCTCATAATGATAATTCTATCAAAGAGAAAAGTAAGTTATTGAAAATGAGAAGATGGTGGAGGGCTTTCTGCTTACCTCAGGAAGTGGAGACAAACCTGCCACTAGCTGAGGGCGGCCCCTAGGCCATGAAGGCTATTCAAATAGCTTGGTTTAGAATATCTGATTTGGACTCCCCTTAAGAAAGTTAGCTTTCAAGACAGAATTGCAAAAACCATACCTCTGAAGTAAAGTATGGTGGTAATACAATAACACCTTCAAACTACCACTATATTATAGGATGATTTCTGCATTTTAACAGTAATTGACATACATTTAATGAGTAGGGTTGTTCAAAATAACCCGAAAATCCGAACAACATGGATTATCCAATCCAAAAAGTAAAAGTTGGGTTGGGTTAGTTTTGTTGTTGGGTTGGGTTGGATAAAAAGAAATTTGGGTTGACCCAGCCCAGTTCGAATTACATATATATTGATGTATACTTTTTTTTGTGTCTAAAGTTTGTCTACTTTTGATTAATTAATTTGTGAGTTTTTAATATTTCTTTTAGAATTGTTATGATATTTGTCTTTGGTTAAAGTTTGTTTTTGATATTTGATATTTGAGTTTAATGAGATTTTAGTTATTAATAATGTGTTGTCCATAAACTTACGTATTTAAAATAATAATAATAAAAAATTAAAACTCGACAACCCAACTCAACCCAACCCAAATTTTAAAGATTGGGTTGGAGACCTTATTTGGGTCTTTTGGGTCGTCAACCTAACTAATCCAATTTTTTTGAGTTGGTCCAAAAAAACACTCTAAACCCGACCCAACCCTATCAAGGTACACCCTATTAATTAGTTTTACTGTGCCATGAAAAAATTGTTGCAAAAACACTGTCTAGAGAACACATTTAAAAGTTGATGATTGCCAATGCAGAAATGGAAAGTTGAGAGAAAATGGTGCAAATAATGTATATGAAAATGGGCAACCAATTATTGCTTCTAGGTGCTGTGGGGTTCTTTCTTTTGATTGAAAATTAGTTGCACCAAACACATATATTCATGATTTTCTCCCCATTAATCACTCCTTAGTCTTTTCTTTTCCTAATTTTTCCCTCCCACTGTCTCTCTCTAGCCCTTTTTCTCTTTAGCTTAGACTATATCCAAATAAGGAAAGAGCAAGCAGGGTTCACAAAAGCTTTGTTTTGCCATGGACATGTTTTCTCCTCCTGCCCCTATTCTTCTTCTTTTTTAAGTAAAAATGATATGGAGGATTTGAACGACAAACTTTTTATTTTTTTAGTAGATACAGATGTCAGTTGAACTAAGTTCGTATGAGTCTCTTGTTTAAAAGAAGAAAAGAAAAAGACAATAATGATACCAATAAACAAGATAAGTACCCATTCCTTTTCTTTTCTTTTCATTATCTTATTGTACTTTTATTACAGCACTACTTTCTTTAATTAAAATGACTGAAAACTTGTTGGTAATTTATGTTTGGTTAAGTTATAAACTTTTTAAGTTTGTATTTACAATTGTTTTGGATTTTCGAGAGTCTAATACTTTTTATTTGTGTCTTAATACATATTTTTAACTTAATTTTTTTAAAAAAAGAATTCTAATAAGTCCTTGAACTGTTTTTGTTTTAAGTTTGATATATTATTTTTTTTTAAAAAAATTAACCCTATAAAATTGAATTTGATGTCTAAAAAAATTTAACTTTCAAATTTCGTATCTAGTAGATTTGTGAGTTTAAAAATTAGTCAATGACTTATCAAACACATAATTAAAAATTAAAGAAATTATTAGATAAAAATTTGAAAATTTAAAAACAAACTTGGAAGTTTAGAAACTAAAGTCAAACTTAAATTTAGATATTCAACTTATAATTTAACGATGAATTCCCTCAATTAATTGAGGGTTGTGTGTCTTCTTCTTTTAAGTAAATTATTTTATTATGTAATATATAATTGTAGATATTAAACTAAAGATTAAGAAAAAGGAAAGCCTAAATGATCAAATGAACAGAAGGAGCTTTTTTTTATATATATTATTATATATATAAAAAAAATACCTATGGAGAGAGAGGGAAAAAAGTTGTTCTTGTTGCAGTATGCCCTTCCATAATAAGTAATCTCTTTTATCTTTTGGTTTTCTCAATCAATTTTTTTAGGCAATTCTATTTCTTTTTCCAACTTTATATATATATATATATATATATATATATATATATTCCTTTTCTTTTTAGTCACATCTCAATAAAAGTTCAATAGGATAATCATTTACATTTTCTCCTTTTAATGAAAAATTAAAATAAATTAGAATAGATTTTCTATCCGAATAATTGATCTGCTAAAAGAATGCTACTGTATAAATTAAAACTCCTTTTTTAACCCTCAATATTGATATTTTTTTGGCAACAATACGACTAAACTAAAAAATTATATCGAAGAGAGCTCTAAAGACTTATCATTAGGGAGGTGAATAATCTTCAGGGAACTAGAACTCTAATCGTGATGTCTGTAGTATTGATGGAAAAAGTGTCATCCAGTTTTTCATCGATAGCCATTGCTTTGAGAACCTCAATCGATCTCATATCATCTACGAATGACCTTGAAACCAACCATTGGAACACGAGCCCTATAATCTCAAAGCAACCAAAAGTGTTAAGCTTCTACACATTATTCCTCTAAGAAGGAATCAACCAAGAGTATCACGTCGTCGTGTCGAAGGTTAAGCCTCCACAATTGCTTTCCCTCCCGACTCACCTTGCTAGCAAACATCTCCTCAAGAAGGTGCTTTTCGATCAAAGCATGTACTTATGGTGTGGAATTCTTTGAAACAATATTTTATTTCTGGCCTCCTACTGCCATGCAATAATCACAATTTTGGTCAAATCCCGAGGAGAACTTCTCTCAATGAAGTAAAACCAATCATCCAAGTTGCTCTATCGCGTCCAGTCGTCACAAGGATATTCACAATAGAATCAAGAAAGCAAGGTCAAATGTCTTTTATTACCTAACATTTCCATAAAATATGGAACAATGTCTCAATATTCGACCTGCATAAAACATACCTACCGAAGATCATATTAAACACCTTCCTTGGGCATGCTAGGCTTAGAGTGGATAAGATAGTAAACAAGTTTTCAAAACTTAACCTTTTGAGGCGCTTTGGCCTTTCCAAGAGGTTTCTGCAGTCGTTTAGTGAAGTTTTCATTGGAAGAGCTAGCATCGTGTAAATGAGCCAGTTCCAAGCCTAAATAGTAAGTATTTTTAACCAATAAAACTCATTTTTATCCAAATCTCAAATGATCTCACAGTCTTCCTCCAATAAGGTTATTCGTCCTACTTTCTATGAACAATAGAAAAGTAAGTGACGAAGGTATTGATATTCTCCCCTACAAACAAAATTGGGTGACATTTGTAACAAATATTTAAGTTGGCAAGAACTGCTACAAAAATGTTGATACTCTGAAATGGGTTAACTAATGAAGGTATTGAAGTTATATATATCCCTAATAATTTTTAGGGTTACATGTATTATTATTTTTTTAGTTTTGAGGTTGATTATTATTTAGTCCGTTTGTAATTTTCAAAATAATTCTAAATGGTGAATGTGGATTGATTCATCTCATTTTATTTGATTATGTGACAAATAAACTTAAATATTAAAGTAAAAAAATATAATGAAATAGTTTAAGGCTAATAATATGAATATGTATAGCAGTTGGACTCAAAGGTTCAAACAGAATAGGCTAAGAGAAGGAATGATCGGAGAAGAAGAAGATTGTTTAAAAAATATTTTCAATAATTATATTTTTATTTAAAGATCAGTTAAATTACTATCTTAGTTCCTATATTTTGAAATTTGTTCAATTTTAGTCTATGTATTCTTAATAAATCTTAAATTTGTTCTTTAAAAAAAAATTTAAACTCAAATTGATTAAGAAATATAATAGGATATTATGTTTTCAAAATTTATGATAAAAATAAGTGATTAGGAAAACAACCATAAATTATTGTTAGAGATTAAATTTAAGATTTTTTTATTATTGAAAATTCATTTACTAAAATTAGACAATGTAAAGGAATTAAAATTGAATAAACTTAAAAGTATGGGACTTTGAATGGCATTTCAATCTTTAAATATTTAATTTTTAAGTTTATTTGTCACATAATCAATCCAGACAATATGTCACAAATCCACTCACTTAATAATATTTTAGTCACCATTATTATTATTTTTTTAAAAAAAACTTGTTGAATAATAAAATTTTAATTTTGAAACTTGAGAAATCAGATAACCGGACAATTTTTTTTTTTTAATTTTTAAATTTAACTAATTTTTAAAGAAGAAAAAAGCTTAAGAAATGACATTTAATTATATGATTTTATCGACCATTGGGAGTGATAAACGTGGAAGCTACTCAACTTGGGTCCACAAAATGAAGCATTACAATTATGGGGAAATGGCGTTCAATTCTTTGGCAAATCAAGAATTGACACCAAATCTATTAAAGATTTGTGTATTTTTCTATCCAATAACCACACTCCACTATCGATGTCTCGTAAATTTGGGACTGTTTGACTCGTTGAGTATAATTAATATGTTGAAATCGGTACGTTTGTAGATAAAGTTATTTGATAAATGTAAAAAGTAGGAATAGAGTCGAAGATGAAGTTCGTTGTTTTTAAAAATAGAACGCTTTAGTTCTTGTTCTTAACTCAATTGAAGAAAAAAAAAATAAAAGAGATAACTCAAAATTCCTTAGTTGTTCCTAAGGTTGAAGTGACCTACTAAGTGGAGTGAAAACTCAAAAAACACTCTTTTTTTTAATATATATATATATAGATATAGAAATGTTAGATTGGCTTTTTAAAAAAAAAATGTGGAGATTTGAAGGCTCCATTGAATTATAGAATTATACTCACTTTGGCATTAGTGAGGAAGAAATTGGAGCTTTGGGTTTTTGGTGTGTTAATTTTTATTCTTCAAAAAGACACTCTGTCTTCACATTTTTCAAAGGGATTTGATTCTTGATGGGCCTTTACTTGGTTTGGAAAGCCCACTACCAAGCAATCAAGCTTGGAAGTTGGAACAATTGAATCCCCAATTGACTTCAATCAACAAAATCAGAAAATGAGCCCATTTTCAGCCATCTTTTTCCCAACTTATCTGCTGCTAAGTTGTTCAAATGACAGTTTCATCTACCAATTCATTGTGAAAGACAGACCCTATTGAGAAACAAACATTTTCATTCCTGATGTTGTAAAGGTATTTTATTGAATCAACTTGAGCCATATGCAACTCATCTCAGTGGAGAGAGATGAACTCATTATTCTAGTGAGGAAATCAAAAAATAAAACACAAAGGATTTTTTTTCAACATTTTGTGAATGATGAATGTTTTTGTTTACAAGATGAATGGTAATAAATTGAACTGTGTAGGTATAAGTATCTTATGTCTATGAAACTATCTAACAACCTAAGTGTATGCACATTTCTTCAATCAAAATCTTGATCACAGGGATGGAGGGGAGAAGATGTGTTTGAATTCATCTTCCCCTCTTAAGCCTATGATGTTGATCAACATAGCTAGAACTTCCTTCATATTGGGTCTTGCCGATGGTGCTTCGTTTGTGCACCTTACCCCAATCTTGAGCAGCTCGCACATCTCGTCGGCCCCCTCGACGAGGCCTGACCCCAAAACTGCTACTGGTATTACTGCTCTACTCAACCCATGTCTTCCATTTCCCATCACCCTTTTGGCCCATTCAACTAGACACTCTTCCCCTCCGTCAAGTGCTCGTCTCGCTGTAGCAAGCTCCATTGCTAAAACTCCAAAACTATACACATCACCTTTTGTTGTTGCTTTCCATGTTTGTCCATATTCGGGTGCTACGTAACCAATGGTTCCAGCCACCATGGTACTCACATGGCTGTCTCCTACATCCATAATTCTAGCCAAGCCGAAGTCTGTCACCCGTCCTCGTCCATCTTTGTCGAGCAAAACATTACTGGCCTTAACATCACGATGCACAACTGAGGGGAAACACTCATGGTGCAGAAAGACTAATGCTCGTGCCACATCGATCGCAAGATCAATGCGTCGCTGCCAGTTTAGTCTGAGTCTATCTAGTATGAGATCGTCCAAGCTCCCTCCTTCCATGTACTCATAGACCAAAATCTTCTCCGACCCATCAAGACACCATCCGTAAAGTTGAACAAGGTTTGGGTGCGGCCAGTTGAAGCCATTGCCAGTAAGAATTTGCATTTCGGCTTGGAACTCTCTTTCACCTTCAACTCCTTCTCTTTGAAGCTTCTTCACTGCCACTTGCCTTCCATCAGGTAGCTTTCCTCTGTAAACTGTTCCATATCCTCCTTTACCAATCACCCTATCCTCTGAAAAGTTTCCAGTGGCTTTTAGAATATCAGCATGTGTAAAAACTGTCTTGTCGAGACGAATGACCGTAACTGTGTTCGAAAACCATGGGGATGAGCTATGAGAACTTGAACCAAAGTCATTTATATACTTTGTATCTTCCAAGAGAAATCCACGTGATTCATCTGAGCTTCTCACCATTAAGAAAACTATAAGAGAAAATGTACCAAATACCAAGAAAGCAAGGATCAGCGATAAAGAAGCCAACATTCCAACTAGCCTTGAATTCCTTTTCGATGATCCTGCCGTTTTTGGGTTGCCTGGTGACTTAGGTGGGGTTGTGTTGAAGAAAGAAGGAAGGAGCAAAAGAGGATTGCCGAGATACGAGTCCTTGTCGAACGTCGAGAATTGCCCACTTGGAATTACTTCCCCAGTTATGAGAGGATTGTATGAGATGTTGAACTTGATTAGCTCATTCAAGTTGACAAAACTTCTAGGGAACATGCCAGAGAAATTGTTGTATGATAAATCAAGATTCTGTAAGCACTTGAGGTCTCCAATCTCCGTCGGGATCTCGCCTGAAAAATTGTTGTCCGATACATTTAGAACAACCAATGGCAGATTTCCCAACTGTGGAGGGAGTTTCCCACTGAAATTGTTGAAACTCAAATGCAACATACTGAAGTTTTTCATCATTCCAATCTCATTTGGTATCTCACCACTGAACTGATTCCCAGTCAGTTGAACATAACCAGAGATTTGCAATGTCCTTATTTTGCTGCAAAATGGGAAAAGGCCATACCCTTTTAACAATCTATCCCAAATGCTTCTACAACTCTTCCTTGTAAGGATTGTGTAGACAAAGCTGAAAGGAGGGTAGTCTACTGGAATCCATCTCTTCATTGCCAAGCATTCCCCCGATCCAGCGATGAACTTTTCAGTTCGTCGATTCATTTCGAATGTCGCTGTGGCATTTTTTCCAATGTTTGCTAGCTCGGACGGGATGTGCCCATGTAGCTTATTGTTGGCAAGATTCAACCACAACAAGCTAGAACAATTGCCTATCTCCCTGGGAATTTCACCTGTCAAAGAGTTATTTGCCAGCATTAGCCACAAGAGCGAAGTCAAGTTCCCAAAGCTGCTTGGGATCGACCCATTTAAGCTGTTGAATGAAAGATCAAGAGCTTGAAGATTCTTCAAGTTCCCATATTCTGATGGAATGTTTCCATTGAACTGATTATATGCAAGAATCAAGAACTCCAAGCTCTTCATTTCAGAGATTTCCACAGGCAATGGACCTGAAAAGTTGTTAAAACTCAAATCCAAACGAGCAACTCTTGGCAACTTAAGAATCCCAGAAGAATGAATCCCTCCAGTGTATAAATTCCCATGAAGAACAAGAAATCTCACCTGTGTAAACCTTCCGAAAATCTCTTGAATGTCCCCTCCGAAATTGTTCTTGCTCAAATCAAGGAACACCAAATTGCTCAAATTCAAAAGGGATTCTGGAATTTCCCGAGAAAAATTGTTCTTTCCCAGATACAAATTCTGCAAACCCGTAATTCTTCCTATTTCCGCCGGAATCTTCCCGGAAAATTGGTTCCCCCACAGATTCAAAGAAGATAAATTCCCACAATTGGAAACCTCCGCCGGAGCTCCGCCGAAAAGCGCATTCTCTGACAAGTCCAACACCTCCAAATTACAAACCCCTGTAAATATCGCCGGCGAGACCTCGCCGGAAAGTTTATTCTCCGACGCCGAAAAAAACCGAGTCCTCGCCAACCCACCCCACAATCCACCACTGAATTCGTTTGAGCTTAAATCCACATGTTGCAAATTCCGGCACTCATCAAAGCAATCATCCGTTCGACCAGTGAGATTATTACCAGAAACATTAAAGAACATCAAATTTCGGCAAATGCCTGGAAAATTCAACCTTATTTCTCCCCAAATCCGGTTGACTGACAAATCCAGAGTCTCAATATTGACCAATCCCGACAAGTTCAACTTGTCGTCGATGATGTTATGTGACAAATTCAGCTTCCGGAGATTTCTGCAGTTGTTCAAATCTCCGGGAATTTCGCCGGAGAGAGTGTTTCTAGAGAGGTCAAGGTCCATCAACTCCGGCAAAGCAGAGAAATTATGAAAAATTTTGCCAGAAATATCTTCGTTCGAAAGGTCAATTCCGGTGACTTGGGAATTGATTTGATTACAGGATATTCCAGACCAAGAACAGGGTGAACTCTCCAAATTCCAAAACGAATATTTTCCTCGTTTAATGGGATTGTGTTCTTCTAAAAATGATTTCAACTGTAACAAAACTTCTCTGTCTCTCAACAATTCTTGTCCCTCGACAATACTACCTGAAAAAAACAAATAAACATGATTGAATCTGACCAGACCCACCTCGGAAAAAACGCAATTATTATTATATACAGCAACAACAACAAAAAAAATCTAAATAAAAAGAAAAATAAAAACTTGTTTAAAATTTTAGATACCCAGTTCAGAAAATTCAAAAGGGGTGATGGAAAAACAGATTTTGTGGTGATTTACCTGTGATTAAGATGAAGTAAATGAGAATTGGAAGATGCCATGAATGATTATCAGTGTCTTTCTCCTTCATACTATTATGAACTTTTCTTTCTCTGGAAAAAATGAGTTAGGAAAATTGTCAGATCGAAGCCATGAAAACAGAACAGAAGAGTGATTAAGAAGAAGGAGGAAATTTTTCTTTAGGGTCAAAAATGAAGAAATGGAAAGAAAAGTTTTGAATGGTGGAACGTAAATGAATTGGCTTTGAAACACAAGCAGTACAGCCTATAGAAGACCAAAGAAAAGTTTGAAAAAGAAGATGGAAAAAAATGGCTATGAAACTTTTTTAAAAAAATAAAAAAATAAAAATTGAAGAACAGAAAACAAAATTTTGTGGAAAAATCTTGAGTTTAAATTTTTTAAAAAATTAAAAAAAAAATGGAAGAAGTTTGGTTAGTTTAATGTTTGATGGTTGTTGTTGGTGGGAAAGTGAGGTGAGGGTCACAGGCAGGGGACGGTAGCAAGCCGCTTTGCTTGACCTTTTGCTTACGTAGCAAATTTAGTGTTTGACTAAACTATTTGGAAGTTGGAATCTTTCCTTAATACCAATAATACAATTGATCAAAATTCAAAATCTTCCTTATAATTTTATCCTTTTTTAAAATTTTAATTTAAAACAATTTTTATTATTCAATTCTTTTATGGTTTAATATCTGTAAATCTTTTTTTTCCTCTCATCTATCTAATTTTGGATAGCAATTTTAGAAATAATAATAAAGTATATTGCAACATTTTTTTTAAAAAAAAATACAAATATAACAAAGTTTGATAGATTTTTAATAAACTTTTATGGTCTATTAAAGATTGACCAAAATATTTGCAACATGGTCTATCGGTGATAGACTTTGACATTTTGCAATTTTTTAAAATGTTGCTATATATTCTAATATTTCGAATCTAATTGCTACTTTTGCAACTATTCCATTGTTTTAAAATTAGGTTGAGCGTTAAGTTCATCAAAAGAGAAGTAATATTGATATTAAATTAAAAGGGTAAGTTGCAAAAACCACGTCTAAACTATGACGGTGGTTGCAATTACATCTTCAAAACTTTTAATAATACCAATTGAGCTCCTAAACTTCTAAAAATGTTAAAACCACAAACGATAAAAATTGAACCACAAAGTTATATAATCCCTATAACTTATACAATGTTGTAAGTTTGAGGATACACTTTTTAATTTTGAAAGTTTTAAGAGTGTAATTACAACTATCATCATATTTTATGAATGATTTTTACCGTTTGTCCTAAATGATCCAATTTGGTTTGGTTTGATATCATTAGACCCTTCTTCCCTCCTTAAGGTTATAGATGACTTGGTTTGAATGTGTTAGTTGAAAATAGATTTATGCAAAATTATCTAAAATAGTCTAACTATTAAATGAAATTTGCTAAAAGGACATTTAAGGTTACTAATGCAGTAGTTCAAATACATCATTAATTAGTTAGATTTTAATATATATTTTTTATTTTCCATTTTTTTTTCCCTTTTTTGTTAGTGACTTATGAGGGGAAGTTTATTTTTACCCTTCCAACTTAGTTTTTTATGTCCACTTTTATCACATGAATCTTGAAGTATAATAACCCATAATTAAAGGGTTTTATTTTTCATTTTTTTTATTTTCAGAACTCCTTGAATTTGTATTATGATTTCATTACTTAAAATATAATTTCAAGAAATTAAGAGTTTTAAATATCCAATTAATCTTAAATTTAGTCCCTATACTACAAGTTGTCTTTTCTTTCCAAAAACTCTTTACTACCTATCAAATTTATACTATAGATTATGCTAACATATCCCATATTTTGTTTTCTTACGTAAAAAAATTTGCTTCTTATTATATCTTTTTTTTTAATGATTATTATTATTATTAATGAACCAAATTCAATAAAAATTAGTTTCTAGGAATTAAATTTAAATTTTAGTAAAAAAATAATAGCTAAACTTAGACATTAAATATAAGAATGGAAATGATATTTTATCGTAATTTATTAGACAAACAAAAAACATTAATGGGTGAAAGTCTACAAGATTGTCCGAATGAAATCCTGTGATGGCAATTGGTCAAAAGCAAGAGTTGTTGGGTCTCTCTCTGGTGATGTTTTTACTTTTTTTTATATAATTTTTTTTTGGGATATATATATATATATATATATATATATATATATATATATATATTGGAAATTATGGGTTAGGCTAAAATCAAATTGCCCCGTGCTGCAAGTCTCTTTCTTACATTCATACAATTGAATTAATATTGTTTGTTTTTAAGAAACTAAAAGAAAAAAAAAAACAAAAAAAGTCAAAATTAGGACTCCATTGGTCAAATTTTGTATGGTGGAGTGTTTTTCTTGTGTTCTTGTTGGATAGTGGTGTGTCACTATTGATATAACTATCCAACTCAAAATGGGTTCACGTCATCCTAATTATTTACTTAAATTATAAGTTTAGTCTTTTTTTTAGTATCACAATTATGAGGATGGAGAACGAACATTTGGCAGTTGAATTAAACCAGTTTATCTTTTGAGTTTCGAGATTAGTGAAATTATGAACTTTCTAAAATATTTGATTGAGTTTTTTTTTTTTTTTTACTTTAATTTTGATAAGAACTTTGAATTTTAAAAATGTCTAACAAATCTCGAAAATTTTAAATTTTGTACTTAATAGGTCCCCTTACATAGATTTTCTAAATTAATTGATCTATTAGATATAAATTTTATGTCTAATACAACTCTAAATTTTCAATATGAGAGAAAATAACGGTAAAAAAGTTCTTCCAAATAATTTGAAGAAAATATGTGTTTATAGACTATTTGTGGCCATTCGAACGTCACGTCTCTTCTTCAAGTTGGTTATTTTCTAAAAACATGTTTATTTATGAAACAATGCAATTCTACATGAATGATCACGTACCATTTATTCTAACAAAATTGATAGTACATATTTGATATTAGTCTTGAGTTGTAGGTGGAATTATTTTTCTTCCTATTGTGGTTGGAAAAAATAAAATAAAACATCTCTGACCTTTTTAGTTCATATCATGAATAATGAACTAAAAGACTAATTCAAAATTATTATTTTCTAAAATTGTATTTTCTTTTCCATACAATAAAATTATTATTGGTGAGTTTTCTTTCCTTTTTTTTTTTTTTATTTTCCACTTTTGCCTCTTTCACGTATTGAAGATTTCAGGATAGAATTGGAATTTTCTGTCACTATTTTCTTTCGTAAACTTAAATAACATTGTGGAAATATGACTATTAGTAATTAACGTATGCATAACTCAATACTAATAGAAATGTATCGTTCTAGAAGTTTGAGGTTAGAATCGCTTTATCATGCATTTGATGTAATAATATAAAAGAATATGTTAGGGGTAAGAATTTTGACTTTTGTATGATCTCGTTTAATATTCATTTAGTTTTTGAAAGTTAACCGTGTTGTTTCTCAATTCCTTATGATAGTTATCGTGAATTTTTTATTTTTCTTAGAATTGAATAATTAACTAAATTTCATCACTTTTTTTAAAATTATTTTATTTCAAATTTAACTAAAAGTTAAAAATAAAATAGTTATATATTTTGGGATGATTAAACTTAAGGTTAAAGTCAAATAATTGACAAAATTATTACAAATTTTCAGTTGAATACGTGAATTTGGAAGTTCTTGTAGCCTTCTAGATGGGCCTATGCTACCGCTATGATTGAGCAATTTTTTAGTCTACCTTGGTGGGTTTAAAAGAAAAATAAAAATTAAAAAAAGTGGAGAAACTTTTTTGTTTTTTTTTTTTTTTTAAAAATATTGTTGTTGTATTTGACCATCTTTGAGTTTTTAAACAATTTTTAGAATCGAACGTATTTTGTCCATAAAATTTGAGTTTATTGTCTATTTAGAAAATGAATTTTTTAAATTATATTCTTCGATATTTGGTTAATAGTTTTTAATGGTCTTTAGATTGTTAGTTTTAACTATAAAAATCGGAATGTATGCTTTCAACAAAGAGTTGTGTATCCACCACCTTCTCAACTTATGGTCGAAAAAAGATTTTCTTAAAGTTTTAGCTAAAAAAAGAATCGCCTCGTAATTGCGATTAGACATATATTTAATAGTTTTTATTAAATATGTATATTTAAAGTATTTTCCTCACTCTAATATTGTTATAATAGCTAGAATGAACTTAGTTCTGTTGCAATTTGTATGATATTTCACTTTTAATGTGAGAGGTTGAGATTCGATCTTTCATCTTCACAATCATAACTTATAAAAATAGAAGATCGTTAAAAATAGTGACACGTAGTTAGTCCCAAAGTGTGTTTTAGGGAGCGTAAATTAGCGGTTGATTATTCAAAAGCAAACAAGGAACAGAATACTTTGATCCTAATAATAATACTAATGATAATGATTATGGAAAAGAGAAAGAGAAACAAACTCGTGCGTGTAAAAGTCACGTGTGCATGAAATTTAGACATTATTATTATTATTATTATTATTATTATTATTAAGAACAAAATAAAACAAAAAACAAAACTTCAATCTTAATTTCCCCTTTTCCAACACTCAATTGTCCCTCCCCCACGTGCGTCCTTTTTATTATTTTTTTAATTTTAATTTTAATTTTTATTAACTCTTCATTTTAATTCCCTTTAAAAATCTCACCAATATCATTATAATTTTTATATTATATGATAATGAGTACTGTAACACCTTGTATATTTTAAGTACTTCATTACTATACTTTTGAGTTCATTATGTTCAAATTTATTGAAGTGTCCACAATTTGATTTTATTTGGTTTTCGAATCTAAAACGAAACTAAATCGAAGAATTTTAGTTTCTTAAAATTTTAAATCGTTTGGGTATTTTAGTAAAAACTACAATTTTTTTTATTTATTTTTGGTTGGTTTTAATGAACGGTCCTACTAGTGACCTCATAATTAACCCATAATAGTTTAATATGTCATTTTATTTGATATGATTTGTTGAATAAAAGAGAGTGACATAACAAGAATTATCGAGAAATTTTATTCTTCGACTTATAGATGTATCAATAATATCTTTATATATAAAAAACAACATCTAATTAGTTATTGTTCATTTGTGTCTATTAGTGATATGTGATCATCAGTGTCTATCACTTGTAGACAGTGATATTTTATTATATTTATAAATATTTTGATTAATTTTTTTATATTTAAAAGTAACTTTATTATCTATCTATTTTCTTCTTGAAAATTATGGTTATTAATTATTTAATAACGTCCATGGAAATTGAGTTTGCAATATAAAAAGTAAAATTAAAATTAAACCGAAATTAAAATGGATGAATTAAAACGATATTTTAAAATATTATGAAAGCATTTTTTAAAAAAACAAATAGGGAAAGACAGAACTTGAAAGTTAGGAGAAAGTGATGTTAAATTGACGAAGAATTTATCATGCTTTATTGTTTTTTAAAAACAAAAAACAAAAAACAAAAAACAAAAATTAATACATTTGAATTAGGTGGAAGTGACAAATTTTGGTCATGTCAAAATACATAATAATGACAAAAATGTTAATAGCAAAAAGTACATGGGTGTACTTGCAAAATATATAAAATCAAGTTGAATTTGAAGCCCTTTTTTTTTTCTTTTTTTCTCAATTTAGTTGTTGAAGTATACAACTTTGCTTCAATGTTCTTATAAAAAAAATTACTTTATAATAAAATATTTCAGGTTTGGTATTTAATTTTATTTTATTTTAAAAAAATAAAATTTCATTTAACATAAAGCGAGCTGGTTTGAAAATATTAGTAATGTGTTGTATTAGGTCATAGATTGAGAAAAGGATTTGTATTTATCTTTATGGACTTTTAGTGTTTATTATTTCGATAATATGAGAAAATTATTCAATGTGACGTTCACTCTAAATAGTTGGATATACGATGAAATCACAATTTTTTGTTTCTCTCCCGTATTTCATAGGTTTAAGATTGAATTAACCTTTTCGAATACTTAATTTGCAATATGGTGTATTTTTTTAGAATTTTTATTTTTCAAAATTATTTTTAAATTGATAAACTTTTGTATGAATTCAAATGTTGATATTTCAAATTAATTTATCATCCCCATAATTTTATTTGTACTTATGGTCAAACTTGCATGGGTAGAGAGTTGAAGTGATTCTAAAGTGGTTTAAATTAATTTTTAGGTATAAAATCACTCAAAATACATTTTTTTGTTATTAAAAATTATTTCTGAACATGTGAAAATTGTATTTAAAAATATAAAATTAACTATGAGTAATTAAATGTGTTTCATTCAAAACGTGACAAAATTGATTGTCAACGATTTTAGAATCACTTCAAAACATACACTAAAACACATGAATCTATTCCTCTTTTGATCGGAAACTATGGGATGGTCAATATCCTGAGCATAATTCAACCGACGTGCATAATGTGTTAACGATCTAGAAATTTGTGGTTCAAAATCTAACGACTCTCGTTTATTATACTCAAAATAAAAAATTAAAGAAAAAGAAAAAAAAAAGGGACATCATGTATGGGCATTACCCAATATCCAAGACTCTAATTCAACATGAAGACCAAATTTGGTAAAATTACAAGCTGGAAACCACAATTATGGTATTAAAAAATAAAATAAGCATTAGATTTCAGTTTTAGTTCCATTTTAAAAAGTTTTTTTTTTATTTTTTTTAATTTCCTTTACAAAATGAATACAGTAAAATAGTAGAAATAAATAAATAGATAAATAAAATATAAAACTTGAATTTAAGTAGAAGGCTATTTTGTTAGATGAACCATTAATTACTGAATATCTTTTTCAATAACTACAGAGATTGCAAAATGATGTTTTCACGTGGAGGTTTCATTTATTATTATTAATATTATATATATATATAAAGAATCATTTAATTGTAGTGTTGAAAAATATAATATTATTGTGTGCTAAAGTGAATTCCATCAATGAAAATAGATTATTATAGAAGATGAAATTAAATGCCAACAGTTGGTGGTGTATACAACTAAATTAATATGGAAACTTCAAAATGAATGATTGTAACTATATATATAAAAATAATAATAATAAATAAATATTATTAATTTTTAAAATGGATTGTGTTTTCATCTTTTGACCCAAAAAAAAAAAAACAAAAAAAAAACACTTTTTGGAAAATAAGAGAGACAAGACTATAAATCAATTGGTGTTCACAACACACCTTCCTTTGAAATATCCTCCACCTTCTTCCTTACCTTTTCCAAAAGCAAATAGTTTTACCAATTTTTGCTTTCAATTTCTTTGTTTAAGTCTTGTTCGGTAGCTATTTTATTTTTTTATTATTGGTTTTTGAAAATTCAATTTATTTCCTCAATTTTCTAAAATAATTTGTATTTTTTAAAAGTAATTTTAATTATTGGTCAAATTTTAAAAACAAAAACACGTTCAAAATAGTAGATGATAACAAAGCAAGACACTTAGACTCTTAATTTTCAAAAACTGTCTTACTCTCTTGCATTTAAAATCACACTCATATACTAACTTTTGAATTTAGTATAACTAAAAATTTGTCATCTTCGCTAATTAAATTTAGAAAGAAACGGTAAATAGAAGGTAGGCTTTAAAATACCTAGCAAGAGAATTCAATACCTATATTTAGTAAATAATTTATCATTTATCAATTTTCTGATTTGACCTTAATTTTTTTTATAAAAAAAAAAAACGAATCTAAAGAAGAAACCTTAGTAATTTCCTTGATTATTTCCGAATTTTTACTTTGTTATTACATTAAGAAAAAAAAAGGTACATTTACATTGGAACCAAAACTAAAGCAATTTCAATATGGTGGAAAGTTTTCTTCATTCTCTAAATAACAACAAAAAGTAGATAGCTTACTTTGTTGAGATAGAATGGGGGAGAGGTAAAGGGAACACAGCTTTGTCAAAATATAAATAGTTATGTTGAATTATAAAGCCATGAAGGTCTCAAGATTCAAACCCATAAAGCAAAGTGATAGATGCCCAACACTATTAAAAGTCTTTTGGTGATTTCAGAGTGGGACCTTTCCTAGAAAGCAAATTCTCTAATCAACCTACCCTTTATTTAACATGAACATGTTTGTCAGTATATCACATTTTAGCCAATGGCCCTAGCCCATTATCCACATTCAGGCCCATGTGGGTTTGATGATTGTAGTTTTACTTTTTATCACATAAATCCTATAGGGTATTCCTTTTTTGGTGTATTGGATATCTATTTGGACATATAAGTTTCAAGAAACTAAAATTTCAAGTTGAGAACCTTACCTAAAGGCTGATAGACTGTTGAGGTGTCTCCATGCAAGGAAGATTTGAACTTTGGTGGTGCTGATGCAGATACTTCATTCATGGCAGCAAGAGCAGCCTTTTTTCTTTGTTTATGCTCTCTCCATTTTCTTAGCTGGTCTTCAATGGATTCTTTTGCTTTCTCAGCCATCTCAGCTCTAGTGGCAGCCTGTTCTGCACGTGAACGGAACTCCCCAATTCTTATGCTTGCTGCTTCTAGGTCCTTCTTCAACTTTTCCAATTCATCTGTGCATTCACAATTGATATGATGAGAAGTTTTGTCTGGTGAGAGTTTAGAGGTTTGGTCAATATTCTCAATTGATGACTGATAATCCTTGGAAGCAATCGTTATGGTGGTACTCTCATTCCTTCTTTCATTGACTTCAAGGTTCAAATCTTCTTCCATGATTGAAGATTTTCTCTCATAAACTGGATGAAGGCTGGATTTTGCACTCTCAGCTTTGGCTTCATTTGCCTCTAATGCTGCAACTTTTGACCTTCCTTTATGAAGGTCAGATTTCAGCAATGCAATTTCAACCTGAGCACTAGTTTCTCTTTCTCTCATCTCATTCATTTCAAGTTCCATCTTCTCCAACTGGTTTTTAAGTGCTTCGATCTCGTTCTTGAACTTTTCAGTTTCTTCATTTGCAGAGTTCATTTCTTTTAATTGATTATGCTCCATGTCTAATTCAGCTTGCTTGCTCATCTCTTCTAATTGCTTGTGCAACACACCAACTTTTTCTTTAGCCAGCTCTAGCTCAGCATCTTTTGCTAATAATGCAGCAGACAACTCCTTCTCTGTTTCACAAGCAGCAAATTTTGACAAACGAATTGCATCATTCAATTCTGAGGTGTGTCTTATGAGATCTACAGTCCTTTCTTTTTCCAAGCGGCCATTGATTTCCTTATTTTCCAGTAACTCTATTTTTTTTGTAATACCCTTAACCTCTGAATCTCCACAGCCAGAAAGTTCTGTTTCAATGCCAAGAAGCTCACTCTTAGCAACATAAAGCTGCTCTTTCAAGGATTGATCAGTCATTTCATTTTGTTTTCGTTCAAGTTCATCCAGCAGCACTCTAGCTTCGCTGCATTCATAGACATAATTATCTCTACTATTTTCTGCAATTTTCAGCAACTCAGAAAGTTTATTGATGACTTTCTGTTGTTGTTCCAACTTGAGAAGAGCCTGCATGTAAGCCGCATCCTTTGCTTCAAGTTGAACCTTGTAATTAGCCAAATACTTTACTAACTCTTGAACCTCTCTTTCCTTCTCATACCCCTAAGATGATAAATGGTCGTTTAGTGCTTGGTAAGAGATTGTTTTATGAACCATACTTGCCTAGAATCAATAGAATCTCTATGATATGACTTGTTAAAAAATGTACCCGTTACTTTATCTATTATAAAAATGTGAATCTCTATGATGTGACTTGTTAAAAAATTGAGAGTTTGCCACCAATTATGCATAACTCAACTGGCATGAATTTTACTTGTACGATCAATCTCTAGCTCCCCGGTTCAATCCCCACTCCGAGTTTAAAAATTGGTTAAAACAATACAAATAAACTAGATCATTCTATATAAATACACACCACATAAAATTCAGTAGAAGCTCAATAAGAGAAGAAACAAGAACACCAAGCAGTATAAATAAGAAACCCTTACATTATTGGGTGTAATCTTGTGTTTATTCTGATCACCTCTCGCACCAAACAGAGAAATACCGGCTTGTACAGAATCAATAGGTTTCGTATCGATCTCACCCATTCTTTCCATATCCAGAACTCACCTAATAAAAAATGAAAGTGAAGCTTGAGAAATTCAAAACTATGAATGAAAAGTATAAGAGCAGAGAGGGAGATGAATGGAAATGAAATAGCAGTAGCTGTAAGAATGGGAAGCGAAAATGTGAAAGAGGGGGAAGTTGAGAAGGAAATAGGAGACGGAGCGAAGAAGGAGGGTAGAATAGGGAGGATTGATCATGTTGATATCGGAGGAAATAGTGATCTCCGATAGGGATTTCGGAGGTACCAAGGCGGCGGGAATCGTCAGAAACAAGGTGTTGGGAAGTGATTGGCGGAGGAATATTACAGAGGCGTTTCTCCATTTCTTCTTCTTGGCGCTGTCGTAAAGACAAATTGCAGCTTTATTGAGCAAAATTTAATTTGTCTGCACGATAATTACAATTAAAATAGTAATTTTTTTAAAAGATAAAATAGTTATATTTTGAAAAATTATCAAAAATAAAAATATTTACAAAATATTTACGCTACGTAACAACAAAAATTAAGTATAATTTATTTTTATGTTTTTAATAGTTTTTCTCTCTAAATGTTTTTTTCTTTCTATATTTGAAAAAACACCCTATATTTATTTGGAGGGTTTTAAATATAAAAAAGTAGATAAAATTATTTATAAGTTACAGCAAAATCTTCTACATGTCCATAAACAAGTTCTATTAGTCTATGAGTGATAAAGAATGATTAAAGTCAATCAATGTCTATCAATGATATAAACTAATAAAAGTTTATTCTAATACTATCAATATAGAAATTGATATAGATATGTGTTTTTTTTTTTTTTTGTTGCTATTTTAGCTATTTTTGGTAAATAGTATAACATTTTTTTCGATAAAAAATTATCTCTTTATTATTTAACTGCAATTCATTAGATATTTAATACAGTGAGAAAGAATTACCACGTGACAATGACAATTTATTTTTTTCGATTAAAAATTGCTCTTTTATTAAAATGGTCAAAATAGGACTATTGTGTATAAAGTAAATAAGTCAACGGATTGATATTCTTTTCAAGATTTAGTAAGTTGAACAAAAAAAAAAGTCAACGGATTCATGCTGGCCATTACCAAATTATAAATAAAAACAAAAATTATACAAAATCGGTCTAAATGTGCAGAACACAATAGATTCCTCAGGACGCTCAGGTAGGGCCATCCTGACCTTTGCTATCATAGAGAGTTTCCAATCGTTCTTTGGCTCTATGGACTTTTGACTGAAGATAAAAGCTTCCAGTTTGAGCATTCCTTTCAAACAAAGCATCATATTTCTGCACAGGTACGAAGAAGGGTCAAAAACATATTCATAACATCTAGATTTTAAAATGTTAAGGGCGGCTTGAGACGTTTTCTCTCGAAAAATCGAGTCATATGCCTCGAGGTAGTATGAGACGTAAGCCTTGATAGTGAAAAGCATTAGAGAATTGACCTTCACAATTTCCTCCCAAGGCATTTCTTCAGTCACGCCAAGAATCTGCCTGGCTTCTTGCTCTGTCATCATTTTGCTTGCTCTAAGAACCGTGTTTTGTATAGTTTCTTGAGCAACACCGGACTTCGAAGCATCTTCGACACACAAAAGAGATTTGATACTGAGCATAATCGTCTACAACTATATGTACCAAACTCTCCCACATTAAGAAGTGAGAACTTTGTATAAACAACCAAATTTGGACAAACTAATAAATAACATATTCAAGCATTTTCTACAAAGATCAAGGGAGATATTATTCGGCCTTTCAAACATATTAATCTATTTCAATCACCTGAAGCAGAATTAAACTATGTGCAATTGCTCTTAATGGCAAAACGCTTGGTCATTCCAACTTCACATTTATACTATAGCTTCTAATAGTTCAAAGACAAGGTGGTTTCTTTTGTTGTATACGTCAAGTTTCCAACAAGCCAGCCAAAAAATTTTACACCAAGAACCATGATATTGATGGAATAAAAGTGTACTTACTTCGAATGGCTTGATGGTAGGCTTGAGCAACGGCCCTCCCAAGTATCACAGAGCCCGTAACAATTAAATTGGCAAGAATTTTTGCAGCCTGTCCAAGTACATATAAGAAAAGATGCTCTCTTACATGAAGTTCTTAAACTGAATAAGACAATTTAAAAAATTATGCAATAACTACTCCTCTGTCAAAATTGAAGACATCGACATAGCAGAAGTAAATACACCAATTCTAATTACATTGCTTTGATTCTATGAGTAAGAGAAACAATGTACGCTCAACTGAAGGAAAAGATAACATGACATAAGTTATATACAAATACATTACAAATATGTTTCTTTCAAATGCTTTAGAAAGCAGAGAGGACAAGAAACTCAGCATCATTTCACAAATAACCCAACATATTTAGAGTCGATACAAAGAGGAGGGAAAAAAATAAAAAATAAAAATGATATGTAATATGGGGAAAATATCTACGAGACTTAACTCTCTCTAGTCCTTGCCCTCAACAAAAGTTTGGCGAAATCAATATGGAAAACCAATTGTCCAATGGAGGAGATAGAAACATAATACTTCAGACAAAATTAACTACATAATAAGCTTTACATATCTGCTCCAAATTCCATATTTATTTCTCACTATCTTAGAAATTGATCCTCTGTCAAGTCAGAGGAGGAAAGAAAGAGAGAAGAGAGATACCATGATTAATTGGCTGGCCTTGGCAACAGGTATGGAATTGTTAAAGCCCCTAGAGCTGCAAAATCAATCAAAACAGCTATTAACTATTAGGTTTCTTGTAAACCCAACGAACAGAAAATCCCAACAAGAATTCAAAAACAGGGGAATAGTCTCCATGATCTAAAATATATTGCTGATAATCGAAATGACAAGCAAATAACAGAGTTCCAAGTTCCCTAAAGCAAGGAAATGAAAACAAAGCAAAGACAAACATAAAACTATTTGACTACATCGACAGTGCCGAAAATACTCTCCAATTCCTCAGCCTTCAGCCAAATTTTCCACATCATTCACCATGCCTCCAAACCCTACATACCCAAACGAAATGTAACTAATTGTCCTCTTTCCCAGCCCAAAAGCAAAACGCATAGTTTCAAATAGCAATTTCAGCAGAAGATTTCATCAAATCAAACCATTCAAACCTTTCAATAACTTTTTGAAGTAACAAAACAAAAGTAGAAACACGTTCAATTCAAAAACAATCAAAACACTTCCAATTATCATTCAAAACAGTAACATACTTTCATTTGATAAAATCAACTAAAGATGTGCAAAACGCTTTCAGTCAGATCATCAAATCACATAAAACATACTTTCGATTTTCTATCAAAACACAATAGTCAAAACATTTCTTTATAAAAAGTTATATCGTGGATGGGACGTAGAAACTACTTAATCAATAATCCTACATTTCTCAATCCAAAATTACTTTTTGAACGAATATCGACTTCCTCGAAGTCTAAACAAATACCACAAAGTTGAGAAATGTTTGAAAACCTTAATCAAAAGAGTGTTCAAGATGGATAATCGTAGCCAAAATCAACCAATACCAACCTCGAGTTAATTCAAAACTACAAAACAACAAGCTTTCACAGGTAAAAACACTGATCTATCACACTTTAATCGAGTCTAAAACGGTTCAAGGCGTTAATGATTATAGAACCTTAATCGAAATACTTCAAAACTGACTCAAACACAACAACAGGAATAACATTCCAATGCTTAAATCTAATTATAAAAGAAAATTAGAGCAACAACTTACCGAAAAGGCTGCGATTCTTGCTGGTTGGTGTTCGAAAACGTCCGAACTTGTTGGTTATGGGAAAACTGACTTGAGTTCAATCAGAATGTGGGTCAACATCAACGAAAACGTCCGAACTTGTTGGTTATGGCCTAGGCAAAGCCGTTCAAAGTTGTGCTCACGTTGCACGTTAGATTGGTGGGTGAGTTCGCGAAAAGATGAGTCGCCGAAGTTTGAAAGACGTCGACGCCGCTCTTCGGAGGCTCGCCACTCGTGGTCGGTGATCGCCGGCGAACGAGAATAAACAAGGGGTGGCGGCAAAGAGGGAAAGGGAAAGGGAAAGGGAAAGGGAAAGAGGACGAAGGTGACCTCTCTAGAGTTTTGTTTCTTTTTTCTTTTTCCTTTTCTATTTTCTATTTTCTTTTTTCCCCTTTTCGCTCTATTATGACCTCATCTATTTAAAAAAAAGATATTCTTGGTTAACAAGAAATTGAATAAATTCCTTTTTCCAAAATTTAATAATTAATTAAAAATTTATAATACAAAGTTTCTGTCCATCTTAGATTTTTACATTTTTCGTAAAACATCTCTACATTGCTAACAATTTTAGGAATAATAATCAAATATATAACATTATTTTTTAAAATAATTATAAATATATCAAAATCTATTAAAAATAGACTTCCTTATGATGTATTAATATAGTTTATTAGTGATATAGGAAGATTTTACTATATCCACAATTATTTAGATGTTTCTGTGTATATTAATACTTCAATTTATTATATTTGCAACCGTCTCCTTGCGTAAATTTGTGTTCAAATACGAGTCCAAATACATGAGTCTAATTTGGGCCATGACTGTCATAAAGTGGGCTCTTAATGGGCCATCCCCAATTTCTCCAGTCAGCCCATTTAGGATTGTGGGCCGTGAGTCGGCCCGCTGAAAGAAGGGCCGAGGGGCAATGATCGGCGTAATTTAAACGAGCAGGAAATGATCCCCGGTCTTCGGTTTCTTCCATTTCTGTCCACTGGACGGCGTCCCGACTCCGATGGAAGCTACTTCCAGTTCGCCGTCACCGACTCGTTCCCGCGGCGGACATAGATATAGTGGCTCCGGAAGTGGGGACGAACGGCCAAGATTTTTCGACACAAAAGCGAAAGCCATTTGTTGGGCTAAGGCGGATGTTGTCCCTGGCCGACATCCCGAGCGTTGGCGTAAGGACGCCGCTGGTAATGTCGTCTGTAAGCGCTTCTGCAACTGCCAGGGTTGCCTCTGCTTTGAGTATGATCACATTGTCCCTTACTCCAAAGGTAATGTGATTCTTTAGTCGACGATTGGTTTCTGATTCCGGTTCGAGAAATTTTGCTTCTGCTGTTGCGTTCAGGGTTTAGTTTGGATTGTGATGACATTTTTCGGCTATTGTTTGCAGGAGGCGAATCCACAGCGGATAATTGCCAGATTCTTCAGACAAGAGTAAACAGATTCAAATCGAACAAAGACGATGTTGATACGTCTGAGTTGAAAGGCTATTCATGTGATGTCAAGTTTACTGGTACTTCTTCATCCTGCTCCAGTTCTTTCTTTTGGAATTCATATTCTTCTATTTTTCACATGCCCAATTATTGGCTGGTAATCTATGAGCTGCCTATACCAAGTTACATAAAATCAGATCTATAAAAATCTCACTTTCTAGCTTCTGTACTGCCTATTAATTTTCGCAAATCCATAAAGCCGTACTATTCAAATGCAAGAACTTCTCAAATTCATGCTTGTTTAAGCTACGAGTAAAACATCCGTTTGGATTACCCAAGTAGTTCGCCCTTCTGTTGTTTTGTTATTGCAATTTCTCCCAGTAGAATATAACTTTTAGCATCAAGTTCTTTTTCTTAGCTGCCCCATATGGCCATATGTTCATCAGCTTTTCGGTAATCATATGGTTTGTTGCTCAAAATCTGTAGTTTCTGTAAAGTAAAAACTCAGCCATTCCATGAGACAATTGATTGGCTTTTGTGCTTTTGTTTAACTTTTGATGGTACTTGATGACAATTTTGGGGAAAGTGATCTAGAAACATCATTACACTTTCAGGAAAGTGCTAGAAAATGAAGTTTCAATTGTTTGAGAAAGATCTGTTGTCCTGTCCCATATTAGCTGTCATTGCTGGTGGTAGTTTCTGATTAAAACTTTAAAACAAACGAGTGCTTGTATTTTAGGTCATCTGAAACTTAAGTGAAGAATCTCCGTAGGCTGCTGTCCAGAACTTCGAACTATAAACTCACCTCCTTGAGGTTATGAATTCAAATATCTTATGAAAAATTCATTAAATGATGTAGAGTAATTAAATTGTTGTGCATAAGCTGAATAGAGCACACTCTGTGTGTAAGATCAACACCTAAAAGTGGACAAATGTTCTGGATAGGAATTCTTCCGGGAACTCATGGATTACCTCTTAGTTCATTGTCCTTTTCCTTGTGAAATTTGCTTTCATGCATCTCAACTGATCTCACAAGAAAATCACTTTGTTACCAACCTACCAAAGAAACTCTTTCAACATTTTTTCTTTATATAGAAACTACTTTCACGAGGAAAAATAGGAAAAAATACAAGGACATACAAAAAAAACCAAGCCCGCACCTGCTAAAAAGATATCCAAGTAAAATGTGCATAAAGAGTAATTGCAAAAGGTGTTTGAAATCGAAGGCCAAACATCACTAGGGCCTCTCTCCTCCACCTCTCTAAACACAGTTATTTCTCTCCCTCATAAATCTCACAACTAATCGCACACCCAACATCTCAAAGAAAACAATCACTCTCACTCAAAGACTGATGGACCATGTGCTCTCCTATCGAACCACTGACACTTGGTTCCTAAATGGATGTCTACTCTGAATTGAACTCATCTTACTTAACCGGTTAATTAGGCCCTAGTGTCCACTAGCAGACCATCTCATGGTAGTCTACATAGTAGAATCCGATTAAAACAAATGATGCCTCAAGGTTTTTTCGCCTCTATCTTACATCTATATATGATGTGTTTGGACTTGCATAATTCCTTGCAGATAAGGAGCTTGACATAATTGAAATGGCTGTTTATGGAGATGTAATCCGGCCAGGGAACCAATGTCGTTGCAGAACAGTTTCTGAAATGCTTGGCCAATATAAATCCAAAGACCGCATGGCCCCTTGCAAATTGCCATATAATGAAGATTCTTTGTAACAACAAAGAAGACTTGAAACTAAAGCATGTTTGCCCCATTTGGTATAGATCTATAATTTAATACGATTGATACAGATAATTTAGGATTATATCAATTAGAACTGTGTGGACCTCCATTACTTGATTAGATCAATATGAATCAACATCGACCATCATTTCTTTATGTATTATGTATTGTTATTAGGGTTGTTTTCAAATATAGCATATTGGACTAAAATATTTATAAAGAATAACAAAATTTTATATTCTATCTTCTGATAGAAGTTTATCGATGTCATATCTAAAATGCTATATTTTTTGTAAATATATAATTAAGTTGTTTTTACTTCTAGACAAAGTTATTAATATTGTCAACAATATTTTTTATATGAGACTAAATAGATCACAAGGGTTCTACTTTTACGTTTATGAGTACTTACAAAAGATACTTGAGATATCGATAGATCTTTTATATCGATGTCGAACCTTTCGATTTATATGTACATATTAAAATGTTGATTTGTAAATTAACTTTATCATCATCATCATTATAGCGTAGAGCATTGTTGCAACTGCTCAGTTTCTATCAAAATGACCACAAAGTTAAAAAATTCGACTCTTATACCACGCGATTAGAACAAAAAAGGGTTTCTCCTTTGTTTGGGTTTTATATGTAGAAGTAGATCAACCAGCCCATGCACTGCAGTCTCTCTTCCCCCTTAGCACTTTATTTGCAATCATTTTTAAATTCAAAATTTGAACATCTACTTTATAACAAAACCTTAATTGGTTTCACTTTCTTTTGTAACCAAATAAAGTTCAAAGAATTTGCATTTTCAAACCAAAAGATGTCTCAACGGTTGAATTATGTTTGTATGGATGAACTTTATTTAAAAGAAAAATACTTAGGTAGACATCATCTATCTTTGTGCATCCCATTATACTGTCCAATCAAAACTTACCATGTGTCAAATTTTACTTTTCTCTTTCTTATAATATTTTAATATTTTTTTGTATTAGTGATGAGAAGAGATATACAAAGATGAGTGATGTACGGGATACACCCAAATATTACCATGTTTAACATTTTCGAATGAAACAACAAATAGATACGTTCGAGTCTTCCATAAGAAAAAAAAAACAAATAAATTTATATTTGCATATTTAAAAACACACCATTGTCAAGTAGTGTGAAGCATAGTTTAAATATTGGGACATAAATTACAAAATTGGAAGCCAAAATTGGTTTTGTAAGAAAGCAGAAGCGATTAGTTCTTTGTGTTTCTTTATGAAATTGTTTAAGCTTTAAAGTGCTTTGAAAATGGAGGGTCCACCCTTATCTCTCAAATGATAAATGAAGCAATCTCCCAAAATTGCCTTAGCCACATAAAAATGGACCTCCATCTTATCCCCCCACTTTTTTCTCTTTTTAACAATGTCTCACATCAATTATTTCATTCATGCATCTGAAATCAAAACTATTGTCATTTGAACTTTGAGGTTAAAGCGAAAGATATTCTTGTACAAAACGCATTTCAATTTCACTCAACCGTCTCATACGAATCGAGATAGATGTCTTTACTCGTGTCATAATCATCCATTTAGATGATTATATACGCTCAAAATCATAAATAATTTTGGAGGGAAAAGTATAAAGGATGGGAGAATTTGACCTTCTCAATTAATTGTGTGACAATCTCACAAGACTTTCCTGTTAATAACCAACAGTGAAATAAATTTGTTTGTCCCTAAAGGGCAAAAAGACAAGGATTGGCCTTCCAATTTATAGGCTTATCTTCAAATTTTAGTACCTCTGTGACTGAGGTTTTTTCATATCAATCAGTTTCAATTTTTTAAAATATCAATTTTACCCGACTGTTGTCATTAACGAGTTAGAGCTCTCGTGAAAATAAACTTAGTTCAATTATAATTATATTAATCTTTCTCTATACAAATTGAAGGTTTTGTCGAACGTTCATGCAATTGTTGCACTATTGCATCTAGGGATGTGACACCAAAAGTCAGACAAAATAGGACCCAATTCAGGGGGACATCTCATGAATTTAATTATCCCAAAATATGGACACATTCTCTGTTAAATTTTCCTATTCCAACCACATTCTCTAATTTTATAACTACCTACCATCTGATTTAATACATTAACTCACTACTATTTATAGTTGAGTATATTGTTTTTATCAAATTAAAAATTTCATATGATTTGCGATAAATGACTACGTATATGTTTGGTTTAATTTTTCAAGTGGGTTGTTTTGCAAAAAGAATCTTATTAGAAAAGGTTGCAGTGTTTCACGATCATTTAAAGTAACTTTTGAATCAAATGACCTTGTTATCGGCTTTTAGAAAAATAATTTTTTGTTATTGTTCAGTGGTTAATATTTTTCTTAATTTGTATGAATCCACCTTATATTTGGGCTAGGACTACTTAACCACCCGTGGCAACTTACTCCAGTAAAAATTTTTGCAACTCGCTCTAACAACCACCACCGACAAACTATCTATGGTGGCCACCACCATGGATTTCAACACTCTTCTCTGATGACCATCGTTGCTGCCAACTCCAACGACCACCACGAGTGGCTAACTCCACGACCATCTGAGATAACTGTCACCATCAACTCTAATGTGTGACCAATCTAGGCAAACCAACTCTGACGACCATTGTTTAAAGTTTTAGTTCATTGCGTTTTTTAAGTTGAAAGTTTGTATTTGTTTGGTATTAACAAATATATATATATGTTTTCTTTTCTTTTTTTTTGTAAATAAAAACTAATATAATTATTTGTTCATAGTTTTTAAAAGCAAATTTACTTGCAAAGCTACGTCGTTTTAGTGGACAAATTTAGGCATGAGGAATCCAAATGAACCACCATGATCTCAATTAAAATATCCCCCACATTAGGATGATTATGACTATGCAGAGGGTCCTCACATGCCAAGCACGGACTTGGATGGATTCAATCATTCCATGGTCCCCACCGTACCTGATCACTTCTTCTTTCTCATCCAACCGTCCATTCTTTTGACTTTTTCCCTCTCGCGTTGACCATATGCCACGTCGATTTATAGTAAAACCTAATTCTTCTATTCGTGGTCGAAATTTCGTTTTTCTGTAGCCCACGACACGTGATACGCACGTGGTTATTTATTTATTTACTTATTATTATTTTCTTTTAAAAATGATGACTGACAATTTGACAATGAGCATGATGTGTTCACACGACCTTGCACGTGAAAGGCATTTTATTTATTTCTTTTTCTTTAATCCTAATAATTTCATACCTTTTTTTTTTTTCTTTTTTTTAGATTAAATTACAAGTTTAAAATATACCGACTCGTTTTGAAATTTACAAGAACCAAAATGGTACCAGTCCAAAATAATATAGACCAATATTGTATTTTAATATAAATTATAATTTAATCTTTTAATCTATGTTCTTTAACTATATATTATTTAATAGATCATTAATCTATTTGATTGTATTAAAAATAATTAATAATCTTTTGAGCACAAAATTAAAAATCTAAGGTTGGACGCAAAATCCAATCCTGTGTATAATAAATTTATTAGTTTTTACAAATCGAATTTAAACACAGTATAATTTTTAAAATTTCATAAATCTATCGGATACAAATTAAAATTGTAAAGATTTGTTATATGCTCAAACATATTCAACACAAGCATAGAAGTTTCAATGAATAAAATAATTATTTTATTTTATTTTATTTCCTCTTCAATAATTTATATATTATTATGAAAAAAACCTAAGTAATTTCAAAATAGGTAAATTTTCTGGACCGTAATATAAAGTTTAAGACTAATAGAGGGTAGACAGCGAAAATTATATAAAATTTGTCCGTATATTTAAATTTGGTTCAATAAATCAATTTAATCCAAATTTACAACTACCACCATAATTTAAAGATAATTTTTATAAATCACTATTTTGACTGATGTTTCAACGTATACACTCTCATAACTACTAAGCTCAAATAATAAAATATTGATCATATCAATTTCCCATCTATACATACCATAAAAATACTCTTACCACTGCTTAGTAAAGAATCAAAATTAATAACACGGGATGATAAAATGCATAATGTTAATTTAAACACCAAGACAAAACACAATTCATCCGACACGTAACATGTGTTGCTAGTTATACAAAATTTAACGTCATATTTATAATTTAACTGATCAAATGTTCGATTATTTACCTACTTGTCGTAAAAGAATGATATCTTCAATTTTTTTAATTAAAATTTTTTATTGTTGTTATTATTATCATCGTTTTAAGTTTTTAATTAAAATTCTAAATTAATTTAAAATTTATTGATTTGGAATAAGGCTTGGGCATTGGGTATGAACGAGGAGAAACATTTATATTTTCTTTCCTATTTTGTTTTTATCGTGTCTCGTTAAGAAGAAATAGTAATAATAATAAAATAATGGGGACCATCATAGCAATTGAAGTGGTCCATTCCATTATTCGTTGAAATATATATTTTAAATTGACAAAAATTAAAAGTTTTAATGAAAATAATATAAATATCAATATTGACGTTTACATGGAAATGACGAATAGGTCAATTCAGTAATTTTAATTCGTTAAAATAATATTATTGATGGTCCGTTTAGGTTTAGGAACGGTTATACAGGTATCAATTAACCAATTCGACATTTTTAGTCGTGACTAAAATATTTGAGGTTCGAATATCTCACTCGTGTTAATCGAATTTAGCAAAACACTTGTAGAAATATATACATATGTGACAGTCGTTTGTTGACAAACTAAATAATTAAGTATCATATAAATAATAATCACCATATGAGTTTGCCTAATAATTAAATAGATGAGACGACCTTTTATAAGGGACTAAGAGGTTGCCCCATGACATTAGTCGAGGTGCATAAGTTGATTTAAATACTCACGAATACAATATATATAATCCATAAAAACTGTTAATCAAACGAGTTTAGTTCAATAATATAAAGTTTTGTACAGTTTACATTGAAATTAGAGTCGTGATTAGATACCTGGAGTGGAGAATCAAATCTCGTATGTTGAAATTGATAAGACAAAGTTATGTTAGTTGAATTATGTTCGTATTCATTAAAAAATATTAAATATAATGTAAGTACATTATTATTTATTAAAATTTTATATATATATATATATATTTATTTAGTACAGTGTCATTTTATCTCTACTCGTGAATGTATTATTTCATATTTTTGCTTTTATTTGACGTTCGGTGTATATGCAACTCATTTATGTGTCTTATTAAATTATTGAATAGTAATAATAATAATTAAAAAATAATAATATTTTTTTTTATAATTCAACAATAATCTATCTTCCACCAACCCAAATTAACTATCAATTAGCTCAGATATATGGCCCACCGATATTGTCACATTATAAAAATAAAAAAAAGAAGATAATTGTGATGTTTTATTTTTTACAATTTAAGTTATGTTTTAGAAAAACTATATAAATTTTAAATTAGAGATTTAAAATATATAAGATTGATATTAATTAGTTTATTTATCAACAACATACCTAACTGTGATGAATTACTTGTCTTTATACATTTGTCAGGATTGTATTTCTATCGTATAATTTTTCTAAAATTATTATATAGTCGATTTAACAAAAATTGATGACAAAAGTATTGAAAATGTTTACAAAATATAATAAAATGTCACGTTCTATCACGCCACGACAGTTTATCATATTTGTACATATTTTGGTTATTTTGCTATACTTGAATACTGTCGTTGAGAGACTAGTTTAGTTTTAAATTTTAATTAAAATATAGATTAAAATGGAGTTAAATTTTTTAAAATAAATTTCAAAGTACAAAAATCTTAAATAAGATTTTAAAATTGAAGTAACAATACCAATATAAAATAATAAAATAAAACAATGAATGCCTATTAAATAACTGAATGAGATATTATAAATAGTCGTGCATTGATTTTTGAGCTGAGAAGTTGAATGGATTGATTTGAACATTTTTATGGCTTGGGTTGATTTCATAATTTTCAACAAATTAAGCTAGGGCTTCAACACATTTATAACCTTTAAAACATCGGCCTCCACCTCGAGCGACACGGTTTCAACCTGGACCACTTGTGCTCAATTGGGAAGAGACCTTCGAAAATAGTTTCAGTCTCAAAGGTGCTTAGACTCCATGCTTTGTAAAAACTCTTACAACCCTCCAAGATTGGTCAATCAACATGATTGTGAACAAACCATTTGAGCCAGCCCTTTGAGACGACTTTCTTCGTTAGTTAGGCGCATCTGCATTCAACTTCCACCGGCCCACCTTTGGAGAAGACCAACAAAAGACACACGAATTCATCTTGTTTTGGAATTACAATATTACATTTGACATTTCGTAAGCGATTAAAAAACTACTATTAAAATCTTTAAAAATCCAAATTAAAATCTAGACTTGAAACAATATGGTGGTCACTTTAAATACTGCAACAATCTAAATTTTTGTTATAAGTTATCGTCCCAACACATTCTAAATATTACGGGTACTTTAGAAGATTATGAAAAAAAAACATAAATAACATTACAATTTTGGAAGAATACAAATATTTTCAAACAAATATTATAGTTTGAAAGACTTTTTTAATTTTTATTTTTATCATTAATACTAAAATAGCAAATGATATGTTTTTTATACAAATAAAACAATATACTGTTTCAATAATTATTGTAATATATCAAATTTGAATTCTTAAATATGTAAGTAACTATATATATACTTATTTATTTATTTATAGTAATCAAACCAAACAATGAGTGAAAAGTTATATAAAAATACAATGTTTATAAGTATAATGTCTAAAAATTAAAACAATTAGTTTTTTATTATTGGTTGACTTTTTAAAACAAGTAATTTGTTTTATTATTATTTGTGTAAAAAAATAAAAAATAAAATAAATGGATCTATGAAAATATATATTTTTCCCGACGTGAGAATCAATTTGTAGGTCGCCTTGAATTAGTTTTGTAGAAAAAAAAGGCTGAATTTATTTATATTTATATTCATATTTATACTTACTTTATTTATTTATAATTTATGAAACTATAATTCTCCCTTCCATACAAGATTCACAACATATGCTGAATACACAGATTAAAATTCAAAAAAATTGGAAAATTTGACCTTGTCTCCATTTTTAAAAACATATTTCGAATTAAAATTTGAAGTCAAATTAAAGTTTGGTCTCCAAAATCCTTAAAAAAGTGGCAATTTTAAAAATATTTAGTAAATTTTTTTTATTTTAAATATTGTGTCTAAGTAGTAATTGTCATATTTAATTTTTTTTTTTTGTATTTGTTACAAAATTAATCTGTGTGTCTGATTAAATCATTGAAATTAAATTTCAAGTTAGTATTAGTTGGTCCATGATTTTAAAAAAAAAACGAAAAAATAAATAATTGTTATTCACAAATTTATCAATTAGATATAATAATAATAATAATAATAACAACACATAACCATCTCGTTATTGTTTTACTAAAACAAAGTTTATTTTCTCTAATTTCTTATAATAATTTACTATTTATTTAAATACACCAGTTGAATTATTAAGTATATTTAAAATTTAGTTTTTCAAAATTTAAAATTTAGATGGGTTTTCCAACAAAAAAAAAAAACTATTACAAAAAGTAAATTATAAATCAACAAATTTATGAAAATCAAACAATTATTAAAGATACCTAAACTGTTGAGAAGTTATAAAACATAAAGCAAATTGGATATCTATTATATTTTGGAGCCAAATATTTTGTTTTGACAATACATAGAACGAATAAATCAAAACCTATAATTACGAAGTTGATAGTACAAACACTACGTTAGGTGAATTGTGTGCTCTAACTTTGAAGCCAAATAAGATTAAACATGAAAAATTGAGACTAAGGGTGCGTCTGGAAGCAATTTTGACACGACTAAAATCATTTTTCCCACTATCAAAATCATTTTTCTAAAATATGGTCCGGCAAGAAAAGATAATTGATTTTTGAAAAAATAAAAATTACTCTAAATTGAATTGTGAAGTATCACTCACCAAGTGATTGTTCTTTTGGTGATCGAATGAGAACCACCTCCAACATTTTTATCATGCTATTCAAATTTTGAAACACTAGTATCACCACAATTTTTTTTTACATAAAAACATTCAATCCCAAAGTTATATATATATATATATATATATATAAAATAAAAGTAGATATTTATTAGAGAAATTATTTTTAATGACAAAACTACTAAAAATAACGGACCACTATAAAAAGATATTACAATCTATACATGATAGACCAAGATAGACAATTATATGTGTATATTATGATACAAACAACACATAGATAATAATTTATCATGGTTTATCGCGATCCATTATAAATAAATTGTGATATTGTATTGTATTTTGTAAATATTTGGATTAATTTACTATATTTAAAAACAACACATATTATTATAATTATTTTAAAATATAAAAATAGTATGTAATGTGGGTAATATAGTAATGTAACGTAATAATTAAAAAATAAGATAGTTGAAAAAAGAATAGTGTGAAATGTAATAAAGAAAGAGGTGCCACGTGGGAGCCACGTAGGAGGAAGAGATGGGTAGAGTTGCCAGCGGGAAAAAGCAAAATTTGTCGTAGTGGACGTTGAAGGGGTTTGTTTGTTGTCTTAAGAAAGAGAAAAGAAGAAGGAAGTATCGTCCTTTTTCTTTTATCCACTCTACTACGTCTTTCTGAACAAATTTCATAATTTTTTTTACCACATTTTTCCTTTTTTTTCTTTTTTTTTTTTTTAATTTTTTTTTTTCTCCCTTCAATCTCCTCTGCCCTACTGTCACTTCTCTCTACTCTTTCAATTCTCATTTCCATTTCTTCAACTTCTCTTCTTCCATTTCTTTTTTATTTTCATTTTTTTTTCCATTTTTTCGCCTTTGGACTTTTCCCCCCTCTTCACGTCTGGGGTTTAATTGCCGGAAAATAGTTGGGATTTTGCTTTTTTTTTTACCTCTATAAATCTCGTTTTCCCTTTCAATTTCTGGATTTTCGGCTTAATTTCCAAGCTTTTGGCTGTGATCGGACCCTTTCATTCTAAGATCTGCTCTGGGTTTTTGGTCAATTTTGATCTGGTTAGTGTTTTATTCAACAACGGGTTTGGATCCAATCGAGGAAGAAACAGCGCCATCCGATGGCGCTGTTCAGACGGTTCTTTTACAGGAAGCCGCCGGATCGGCTTCTTGAGATCTCCGAGAGAGTCTATGGTACGCTTCCCCCCTTTTTATTTTTTATTTTTTGTTTTTCTTTTCCTATTAATTTCGTGTTGGGTTGTTGTTGTTGTTGTTTTTCCATTCTTCTCCCTTTTATGCAGCTTCACGAAATGCTAAGCTCTTATTGTGTAATTTGTTTTTGTGGGTAGTTAGGTGATTGTTTATTTTCTTTCTAGCTTTATTCAAGCTCAATTTTTGATATTTGATGGCAATTGGGACAATGCCATAATAAACCCTTGAAGTCTAGGTTTAGCTGCTCGGTAACGCAATAGTTCTGATGCAGACTGTCTCGTGTACTTAATTCCTTCTGGATTTTGTTTTTGTCCCCTACTTATATGCTCTTTGACCCGAGTAGTTGTGGATTGTAATGGAAACAACTTCCTGTTCTCGTTGACACGCTTTCTCTCTTGTTTCGTTTGCATTCATAGCTCTTAATGCATTGCCTGTGTGGGTGCGATTCTTATGGAATATGAGTTTGATTTCCGCTGGAGCTGCTAATATATCAAATACTCTATTAGAGCAAGAATCGACAATAATTTATACTTACAAAGGGAAGATTCTAGACTTCAACCAATGGTTCATGGTGCTAAAGAAACGTACAGTTATACTAATTTAATAATAATATTTTTGGGATATAAGTTGATAGAGAAACTAAATACAAGATATAATTAGTGAAAATAGGCTAGAGGTGCTGAATGAATGGTAAGTACAAAGCTTAACCAACGAAGGAGAAGCCCAATTTTCCAGGTGGCCAACCTTTTGCTATTGCAGATATGAATAATGACAACTACATAATATTCTATCTATTATGTGGTTCCTACGTTAGTACCTTCGTTTAACTTAGGAGGTTTTGATTTAGGCCGAGGGTGGCTGAAATTTTCTTTTAGCTACCTGCCAATGTGGATATTTTGAAAGCAACTTGAGAGAAGGTTTTTAGTTGTGGCACATGGTAACTTATTCTGCTTATTATTTGTTTTCAGTGTTTGATTGTTGCTTCTCCACGGAAGTGTTGGAAGAAGAAGAATATAAAGTCTACTTGGATGGCATTGTAGCACAGTTACAGAGTCACTTTCCTGATGCGTCATTCATGGTTTTCAACTTCAGAGAAGGTGGTAGGCGGAGTCAAATTTCTGATGTACTGACTCAGTATGCCATGACAGTTATGGACTATCCTCGGCAACATGAGGGGTGTCCTTTATTGCCATTGGAGATGATTCACCACTTCCTTCGATCAAGTGAAAGCTGGTTGTCACTGGAAGGTCAACAGAATGTTCTATTGATGCATTGTGAAAGAGGAGGATGGCCTGTTCTTGCATTCATGCTAGCTGGTCTTCTCTTGTACAGGAAACAGTACAGTGGGGAGCAGAAGACTCTTGAAATGGTCTACAAGCAAGCTCCTAAGGAACTTCTCCATCTTTTGTCGCCTTTAAATCCTCAGCCTTCCCAGCTGAGATATCTTCAATACATTTCCAGGAGAAATTTGGGTTCTGATTGGCCTCCATCAGATACACCTCTAGTTTTGGATTGTTTAATACTAAGAGTTCTACCTCTTTTTGATGGGGGAAAAGGATGTAGGCCTGTTGTGCGTGTTTACGGTCAAGACCCCTCAGCACCGGCCAATAGATCTTCAAAGCTTTTATTTTCAACACCAATCAAGAGAAAACATATCCGCAACTACCTACAGGTAATGACTCAGCAACACAAAATCTGAAAGCTGAAGTTGACCAACATTTAAGTTTTCTTATTAATTGTTACCACAGGCAGAGTGTATGATGGTGAAAATTGATATTCATTGCCATGTTCAAGGGGACGTAGTTCTTGAATGCATCCATATGGACGAAGATCTAGTACACGAGGAGATGATGTTTCGAGTCATGTTTCATACAGCATTTGTTAGATCAAACATCATGATGCTGAACCGTGACGAAGTTGATGTTTTATGGGATGCGAGGGACCAGTATCCCAAGGACTTCAAAGTTGAGGTAACTTACTGGTTCTTTTGTGAATGTGCCTTTGTGAAGTCATAAATGTTAACCAAAAATTGCATTTATGTCAGGCACTCTTTTTGGATGCTGATGCTGTTGTTCCCAGTCTCTCCACATCCTTCGATGATGAAGATGGAAATGAAGCTGGAGATGCTTCTCCTGAAGAATTTTATGAGGTTGAAGAGATCTTCAGTAATGTAATGGATGGGCAGGAAGCGAAGGGGTCCAATGATCCTCACGTAGTCAATCATGTAAATAGTAAAGAAGATTGGAAGGAGGACTTTGATCCTCCTGCATTCCAAGACTGTGCATCTGACGATGGAAATCTTAAGCATGATAAAAAATCTGATTGTGATGCAGTGAAGGACATCACTGTGGATGATGTGAAGTACAAACTGGATGAAAATATATATTCTGATCTTAATGCAGTTAAGGACATTGCCGTGGATGATGGGGAAATGAATTCAAATTCCTTCTTGGTAGCTACTAATGTCCCGACTCATGTGAAAGTCCAGGGGTTGGTGGATGATGCATACGAGAAATTTGAAGATATAGAAGAAAAGGATGATGAAAGAGATACTTCACCTGAGAAATTGGAAAATAAGGTTCTGCAGAAGAAGTTGAGTGCTGATGGTTCTAGACAAAAATCAGAAAAATTGCAAACACCGATCCCCAAGAAACAGTCTGTTTCAAGTGGAAAGCCGACCAATGATATGGGTTTAGCCAAACAGAAAGTCAAACAACAAGACACTCAAGGTTTCTCTGCAAAACAAGCAAAGCCAAATGCTGTTTCTAGATGGATCCCTCCTAACAAAGGCTCTTATATGAATTCTATGCATGTTTCATATCCACCTTCAAGATATAACAGTGCCCCAGCTGCTTTGGCAAGTGTTGCATCATCGAAGGATGTAAATGCAAATTCCAAAACGAAGGCCGCTGCCACCCTTGATCCTCTGGTTGCTACAGATGTTTTTACTGAACGAAAAAACTATAAAGTGGATTCTGTGAGGCCTTCTCACTCCGCACCTGGGAACCTCATGCATGGCCCATCATCTCCAGTTGAATCAATTGGTGAGATGCGTTCTTCCTTTGAAACTGTAAAACCTTCACATAGTGATGCACAACTTGAAGTACCACCACCGCCCCTCTTGCCCACAAAGCCTCCTCCACCTCCTCCACCTCCTCCACCACCCACTTCATTTCATCATATAGGGACAACGAACTCTGCTTTTCCACTTTCTGTGCCCTTAGCACCACCACCCATAGTTAACTCACCAAAGGCAGTGAAAACCCCTCCTCCTCCCCCTCCCCCTCCCTTTCCATCCAGTAGGCAGAATAGTGTTTTGCCCCATTCTTCAACACAACCATCATGGGAGCAAATATATTCTTCTGTTGATACTGTTACGGTGACTGGTTCTATACCTCCATCCCCACCTCCACCCCTACCTTCCTCCGTGGGCATGCCATCTACCTTAAAGAATTTTGTTAGTACTTCTTCTCTTCTTGCCTCGTCACATAAAGGGATATCACTATCACTACCCCCTGCCCCACCTTCCCCACCTTCTATGAAACATGGAGCCCTTATTCCACCACCTCCACCACCCCCGCCTATTATTTCAGGGCATGGTGCTTCTCTAGCCCCTCCCCCCCCACCCCCACCCCCACCCCCATTAATGCATGGGGCATTTCCTTCACCATCTCTAATGAAAACAGCACCACCACCCCCACCACCTCCGCCCCCACCCATGCATGGTGCATCTCCTACACTATCTTTATTACATGGAGCACCAACTTCAACGCATAGAGCTTCACCTCCACCACCTCCTCCCCCACCACCTTCCATGCATGGAACTCCACCTCCACCACCTCCTCCCCCACCACCTTCCATGTATGGAGCCTCACCTCCGCCACCTCCTCCCCCACCACCTTCCACGTATGGAGCCTCACCTCCGCCACCTCCTCCCCCACCACCTTTCACGTATGAAGCCTCACCTCCACCACCTCCTCCCCCACCACCTTTCACGTATAAAGCCTCACCTCCACCACCTCCTCCCCCACCACCTTCCATGTATGGAGCCTTACCTCCCCCATCTCCTTCCCCCCCACCTTCTATGTATGGATCTCCACCCCCACCTCCTCCTCCACCATCTTCGATGTTCGGTGCAACTCCTCCTTTGACCCCTACAATGCGAGGGGTACCCCCTCCACCTCCACCACCTTCGATGCGTGGGGCTCTTCCACCACCTCCACCTCCACCTCCAACAATGCATCAAACTTCTCCCCTGCCAACTCCTATGCGTGGGGCTCCCCCACCACCTCCACCTCCACCTATTCTTGGGGCTCCTCCGCCACCGCCTCCATCGCGTGGTGCTCCAACACCACCACCACCTCCACCAATGTATGGCGCTCCTCCCCCACCACCACCTCCTCCAATGCATGGGGCTCCACCACCACCACCTCCTCCAATGCGTGGGGCTCCTCCCCCACCACCACCCCCTCCAATGCATGGGGCCCCTCCCCCACCGCCCCCGCCCGGCGGTGGTAGAGCCCCTCCTCCACCTCCCCCGCCCGGCGGTGGAAGAGCCCCTCCCCCACCTCCCCCTCCCGGGGGTGGTCGAGCCCCACCACCACCTCCCCCACCTGGGGGTGGTGGAGCACCGGCACCACCTCCCCCTCCTGGTGGAGGTCGTGGAGCACCTGGCCCTCCTAGACCTCCTGGTGTTGGACCTCCTCCACCCCCCCCGTTTGGTGCAAAAGGAGCAAATGCTCCACCTGACCCGAGAGGTTTGTCTTCTGGGAGAGGGCGTGGGCTATCACGCTCGACAGCTACAGCACCTCGAAGGTCCTCCTTGAAACCACTACATTGGAGCAAAGTAACGAGGGCTCTGCAAGGAAGCTTGTGGGAAGAACTACAGAGATATGGCGATCCTCAAATGTATTATCAATTTTCTTTTAATTTATCTTTGTCTATTTGAATTTGAAATTCACTCTGCCTTTCAATTAGATGTTTTTCAGTTCTTGTATAATTTTTATGCTGTTTGTGTTTTTTTATTGGTGCTTCTTCTTCTCTCTCCCCTCAGTGCACCAGAGTTTGATGTCTCTGAGTTAGAGACTCTCTTTTCTGCAACTGTCCCCAAACCTGCTGAAAAATCTGGAGGGCGAAGGAAGTCTGTTGGATCCAAAACTGACAAAGTTCACCTGGTAATTTTTTTGATATAGTCTGTTGTTGGAGCTATCATTTTTATGATGTGATGAGAAGTACTTTAAGGATTAAATTATTACGAATTATTTGAAAAGTCGGTATTTCATCCAAAATTGTCTTTTTTTTTGTTTTTTTCTCTCTTTTTTGTGTAATGACTTTTTGTTCCCTTACCTCAATATAACACTCCTGACTCATTTATAGAAATGGACTTGGTCAATGTTTACTTATTTAAGATGGATCCCTGCATGGATGATGGTAAAGAAATAATGTCTAATCTGATATATATATATATTGGTGGTGGTGGGGTGGGGGGGGGGGGGGGATAATGTGTAATCTAATGTATATTATTTTATTTAATGAATATTGAAACTGTTATGATATACTGGCTTTTGTTTCTTTATAGAATGCTGATGTAATAAAAAATTTGAATAATATTTATATTTTTGTGCAGATTGACCTCAGAAGAGCTAATAACACCGAAATTATGCTCACCAAAGTAAAGATGCCACTTCCTGATATGATGGTAAGATGCCAGACTTATTTCTTATTTTCACTACATCTACGCATTAACTGATACCATGATTTACCCTTGTTAGTTGGTTTAAATGGTACGCTTGAAACCATCTGCAAAGACATTGAACACTGTGCACGCTTAACACCATAATTTCATTCTATTATCACGATGACCAAAGTCTAGCATAGAAATTATTTTCACTGTTGTAAGAATTGTTTTCCATGTCCAGCATGGACTTTTTACCACCAAAAATAGATAATTTTGTCAAATTCTCTAGAGGGAGCAAGTCCAAGTCTTACTATGTCTGTACAATATGGTAGTATTTTTTTTTTGAAGTATACAATATGGTAGTTGGTAATTCAAATCTTAGGTAGTAGGAGAGAAGGTAGCTTCCATATGATTCTTAAATATTCATCTTGTTCCAGCTGGTTCCGATTCTTTGCCTCTTAGTTGACCAAATGGCCAAACTATCTGCATCCTGCAACAATTGGAGACGAATGATTATAGTTTAAGAAGTGAAAAAATTGACTGACCCACAGCAGCTACTAAATCTCATACCTGTCACTTCTGATTGTGGTCCATAATCTTCCAAGGCTAGAAAAACGAGCAGGAACTCTATTGCAAGCTATAAAAGATAATTGTGAACTTTGAGTTCAAAACTTGAGCAGGCTAGGATGATCCACGTTCTTTGTCTGAAAACCACGTATTCCTCCTGTTACAAACATCACGTCTTAAATTAAGTGTAAGCCCGAATAAACTGCTCGAGACAATACTATGTATCACTTGAAACTTGGAACCATATCACAATGAGAATGTATTAGTACTAGTGTGAATTCTAACAAAATAAAAATTTCCTTTTTCCTTTAAAAAAAAAAGAGTGAATTCTAACAAAATAAAAAATTTGTATGTGAAAAACTGTAAGATCACTAGATGTTTCTAGTTCAAGGTTACTAGGTTGAGCACAAGCATAGTCTTAAGTTTGAATCTTGCTCTTGTAAACAAATGTCGAATGAGAAGGATAGCAGTAAGTTGGAGATACTGATTTAATGAATACACTTTTCTCACTTTTCTTTTGCCATTTTACAAATACTTGTTTTTGGCGTTAGTCATGTCTTTTATTGACAATGGTGAATGTAATTGATGAAAAGTCTAGCTTTAATGTATGATATCTCAGGCTGCAGTGCTAGCAATGGATGAGTCAGTTTTAGACGTTGATCAGGTGGAAAATCTCATAAAATTTTGTCCTACCAAGGAGGAGATGGAACTTCTTAAGGTGAACTTTGAAATACTTGGAATTAAAGGCTGATGGAAGAAATAAACTTGACTATGGGCACTTTTTCATAGTTTCTCAGAATACTAATAATTCTGTTGCGTTTTATCATCTTTTTTTTAGTTTTTCTAGTCCTTTTACTATTTGTATTGACATATTTTTTGTTTTTATCTAGGGATACACTGGGGATATGGATAACCTTGGAAAGTGTGAACAGGTATTCTGTTTGCTTTTGTGAAATTTTAAATTTCAGTTACTGGCTTCTGATTATCATGGGTAAAGAGCCATTCATTTATTTTTGCTAATATTTGACCTATATTGGTCTGACTATCGTGGTTAAAAGCCATTTATTTACTTTGTCTTATCTTCTGTATCAGTATTTTTTGGAGCTGATGAAAGTGCCTCGAGTCGAGTCAAAGATGAGAGTGTTTTCTTTTAAGATACAATTTGGCTCTCAGGTTTGGTGGTATCCTCAAATTTAAACTAATTTCGTTGTTTTAATCTTTCTAGATTATTGAATTATATCTTTTACCCTGGCATCACTGTTTCCCTTCTGCAGATATTAGAATTTAAGAAGAGTTTAAATACTGTCAACTCTGCATGTAATGAGGTTGTTACTACTGAGAATAAAATGTTGCCTTAGTTTTGGTCTGTCACTTTAACGTCTCGTGCTTCCCTCCTGCTAAACTTAATTGTTACTACCTTTTAGGTTAGGAATTCTACCAAATTGAAGGAGATTATGAAGAAAATTCTTTATCTGGGGAATACACTAAATCAAGGAACAGCAAGGGGTAAGGTCTTAATTACTTGAGCGAATTGGACTATGCTGTTTGTTTATAGAAAATTCACCTTTAGCTATTTTTATCTATTTTGATACCTAGGTTGGATGGAAATATGAGCGTAACTTGCATATAGATAGAGAGATTTAACGAGTAATTCTTTCTGTGGCGTGAAATTAGTATTATTTTTAGGATAAACTTGAGTCTTACAGTCTCATGGGACTGACTAAATATAGTAAAGTTATGTTATAACCAGCACATAAATATACTTCATTGTCGAGTACCTCAGCATCTCAGACGCAATTTTCCCCTAATATCATCAAAATTCCCGACATTTTGTAAAATAAATTTCATTGATATACTTAATGAAATTTTGCAACTAAAAAATAATTGAACTTTCATCATTCTTAGACTCATTTATATTAGTTAGGCCCCAGGAAGCGCAGTGAAGATTCTGGTGGAGGAAAATCCAAATTTATAGGGAAATATGTTATCTACCTTTTTCACCTCACCAATGTAGGACAAACTTTTTGCAAACACTCATATGTTATCTACCTTATTCACCTCACCAATGTAGGACAAACTTTTTGCAAACACTCATTCAACTCCATTCCTTCTTCTCTCCGCTCTCTCCTCCACGCCTCACAGTTTACATCTGACTTTATTTTATCATTTTTCATTTAATTAGTTATTTTATTTTATTTATGTACTTTAGTTTTTATTTGATGATCCATTGTAGTTTATTTTTGAGAAAATTACTGTTTTAGTCCCTGAGGTTTTAGGAAACAAGCGTGTTTGGTCCCTAAAGTTTCAATTGGACCAATTTAGTTTCTCAATTATGAAGAATAGATTTAAAACGTCCCTATTGTTATTTTCTACCTTAATTATATAGTATTTATTATTATCACTATTATTTTGAATACCGAAAATGACATTTATAAGGTTAAAAAAAAATAGTTTCTCACTCCTCTCTCTCCTCTCCTCCCTCCACCAGCCTTCCCCCTTCATCCTGCCCTCCCATTCTTCCATCCCCCCAAATACAGTCCATTTTGGTTGGAGAGGTTCCACATTTGTTGGCCGTGAACCTGGAGCCTGATGTTATTTGTATCAATGTCGTGCCACTTGGGGGTTTTGGGGGGCAAAGCAAATATGTTGTGGTCGGAGATGAGAGAGGGAGAGTTGATGGGTTTGTGAGAAATAGAGATGGTGCGGTAAATTTCCAACTTGAAAACAGAGGAGTCACTATCTCCAAGATGATTAAGAACTAAACAACAGAGGTAATTGGCTTATGGATTAAAATTAATTTTCTGTGGCCAACTTAAATTTGGTGTATGATTTTTCTTAATCTCACAGTATGAAAATTTTGCAAAAAGTAATGAAAACCCATCAACAGTTTTACTTCTCAATGTTTTAGTAAAAAAGAAGGGGTAAAAATACCCATTAACAAATATGATGGAGTTGCAAATTTAAAGGGAAGAATGGTGTAACTAGACATTCTGTGGAAATAAAGAGGACTCTTGAGATGGGTCGAGGAAACATATTAGCACAAAAAAGAAGGAAGAGAAATGGAAGAACGGGAGAGAGATTCTTATTCTTATTATTTTTTTTAAAAAAGAAATATTTCATTGAATGGATGGAGAATGGTAGAGGAAGAAGAAGAGGAAAGGTTGGTGGTTTTAGTAGAGTAGAGAGAGGTGTGAAAAACTATTTTTTTATTTTTAAAACCTATGAAAATTTTCTGTTCATTGAAGATAGGGTTGAAAAAAAATTTCACATCAATTTTTAGATGGTGCGAAAAATTTTCATAGGTTTTTATAAACTTTCCGTTGACATCGATATCTTCGATAAAACTGATTCTTGATATCTCTATTAAGTATTAACATATACATTTTGAACGTTGGTTATAACTTACATTACCGTATCCTGCCATGCTATGGTTTGTGCATTTATTACTAATGATTGGCCTATTTGCTTATCCATAGTATAGGATGACTTATCTTCTGTTCTAAGGAACATGAAAACATTCAAAATATTAAAAAAGAAACACTATTCTTACCTCCATCTTGCTGCTGCTTGATGGTATATGCAAATGACATGTTCAATTAATGACTAATAAGTTTAGTAGCTCATCCCAGTTTGGTTGAATGCTTGCATGATCCAATCATCATTTCTCTCCCCAAAACTTCTTGGCAATGTCAAAGGGTTTTAGATATTGAATGTCTTGAACTTTGTCCATTTATTTTCTTACTTTGTTTAGTGAAATATCCCTATGAAATATGAACTTACAGGTTCTGCAGTTGGCTTCAAGTTGGACAGTCTTTTAAAGCTTGCTGATACACGTGCTTCTAATAATAAGATGACGCTCATGCATTATCTTTGCAAGGTTTTGCTTCTGATTATCCCTTTGCTTAAATTTGTTTGTCCCTTTCTAGTGGGTTGTTTATGTTTATTTCCTTCCTGGTTGATTAGAGGAGTTACACGTGCATTATGCTTTCACATTTTACATAATATGTAGTATTTAGTGCGTGAGACATGTCTCCGTCCGTACAAGTACTGAAGCTGGTCAAATTTACAAGCTGTATTTTCTTTCTTGCTGAAACGTCCATTAAGAGGAAAACAAGTGTAAATTGCAGCTGAAGAGAGGAAGGATGACAAAAAAATGAGAACTGTTCAACTTCGTAGAAGATGTGGGTGAAAAGGGAAAAAATAGACATATACCCTCCACCCTTCCTAAAAAGATGTCTTCAGCTAAAAGAATATTTACTTAATTCTTTCAAGAGACGAATATACTGATGTGGGATTAAATTCTATATAGGAACTGAGATTGATGTTGAGATATCAGAGCATGGATGTGTTCAACAATCCAAAAATGTTAAAATGTGATGGCTGGTAGTTTTTAAGGCAACACTGAACGCAATAGATTGGCTTATTTTGATGCATCAGGCTGTGTTAAAACCATCACATTGTGTTGTAGGAAGTAATACCTAAAAGCATGAAACTAGCAGAATGCCTGAAAAAAGTTTTAATATATTGCACAAGCATGCCTCTTCATGCATGCTGTTCTGATTTAAAGAGTTAAGAGATGAGTGGGTTTTTAGATTTCATGGTTTGAGTAGTATTTTTGGAGATCTTTTATCAGCTTGCATCTCCGGAAGGAGATGAATCCTTCGATACTTCAGCTTAATGTTGGTTTGCTGTCTCAAATTTTGTAGGTCCTTGCTTCCAAGACACCAGCTCTTCTAAATTTTCATTTGGACCTGGGTAGCCTCGAGGCAGCAACCAAGGTACAAATCGTTATTTTATTTTTATTGTTATTTTTTCCCCAATACTCTTTGCTTCTGAGTAATTTAAGTAAGGGAAAGGTTTTTATTCTCTCTTTCAAGATACTAGCAAGCGAAAGATTGTTTAAATATTAGTAGACCATTGGACCTTAGATTTTGTTAACATCGTATTTTTCTCTCTTTAAAGATACAATTGAAGTCTTTAGCAGAAGAAATGCAAGCTATAATCAAGGGGTTAGAAAAGGTCAGACAGGAGCTTGTTGCTTCTGAAAGTGATGGCCCGGTCTCTGAAGTTTTTCGCAAGGTACATATGTCTTTTCATATGTTCTACCCAAGAACATTTATGCACTTTTGTTCTTCCATCAATTTTTGACTTTTTTGCCTTTTCATATATTTCTCTACTTCTTATCAAGAAGAAAAAAATAAATAACTTGATTCAATTTTGTTTGATTGACAGTCATATGCCTCTGTAGTAATTTTCATCAACATGCATTTTGTCCTAAATTGATTTACTTTGAAAGAATAATTCCACTAAAACCACGTTCTCAATTGTCACATGAAATAAGTATACATCAAAATTTAATCGTAGTTCAGATTGTGAAATTGAACTTGGAATCATGTTTTCGAACTTTTTAGTGATTAGTACATGTTATAAAATCTTGAAAGAATCAGGATAGAGACAATTATTTGAAATATTTACGGAATTTGGAGTATGTCAGAAAAGAGAATTGGATTCACACAACTGATCGACATCTGACTCTTTACCCATAAATCATCCAATTGAACTCCTGAAGCAAACCTTTGATTTAGATCCGGAGCATACTTTAGAATGAATCTATGACGTGATATCTTAAATTAGCAAAATCAATATTGTGCTAAACTTGGTATCTGAAACCAAGAAAAATCTTGTTACGTAATCATACATTTCTTTTCTTCACTTTTGGTTTGGCCCAACTGCCCAAAACAACAAAAAGAATAGTGCCTTTATTTCGAAAAGTTGTCAAATTTGATCTGGTACCCTGACAACCTCTTTTTTCCCCTGCACCTTATTGTCTTATAATTAGACGCTGAAAGAATTTATTGCTATTGCTGAGACAGAGGTGGCATCGGTGACAAATCTATATTCTACTGTGGTAATTTTCTAGATCCCACTACTATTTTGAGTATCATTGAATGATTTCAGGAAAAGAAAGTAATCTTATTTTTCATTCTGTCCTTTGGTGGACAGGGTAGAAATGCAGATGCACTTGCACTATATTTTGGTGAGGATCCGGCTCGTTGTCCATTTGAGCAGGGTACGCTATGATCCTTTTGGTTTTACTATTATCTTCTTTCTTTCTACATGTTTATTTGTTTTACATACTTGAATTGAGTTGAGCCTCAATTTTTTCAAATTCGTGTTTACTCAATTACTCGTTAAGAATCCCTACGACCCTACCTAATTATTCTTATCATGCGTTGCATGCTTATGATAACTTATCTCTCTTGAAAAGATGGTTCACTTTGTGTTTGTTTAAGACTGTTTGGCTAGTAAATCTTGCAAACAGGGATTTTCTTTGTTTTGTTATGCAACGTTGTTTAGTTTTCTCATTCCTTCCTTATTTAGTTTTCATTAATATGGTTGGAAGAAGAGATGTCAAATCACGAACATGAATTTGCGAATACACATGCTTGTCTTTGTTACGAACCTCAAACTGTTTGTATCCTACAGTAATGTTCAGGGATTGATGTGTGTATGTGTGTTTTTAAATTGAAAAAAATTGAACTGTTGCTGTTTGTGATGTTTACATGTTTAATTCCACACCATTTGGGATGTGCACAGTTACAGTGACACTATTGAACTTTGTGAGATTATTTCGGAAAGCCCACGAAGAAAACTGCAAACAGGCCGAATTGGAAAAGAAAAAGGCCGAGAAGGAAGCCGAAATGGAGAATGCCAAAGGAATTAGCCTTACGAAGAAGGGTGTGAAATAGGCGATATAATTGAGTTCTCCTTAGCATGGGAGATTGATCTCGTCCTATGTAGGCAGCAACTCGGTTGTCACCTTGCAGCCAAGGGGAAGCATGCCGTGTCCGAAGTGCATCCAATTGAGATATGTTCTGCAGTGCTAAGGCCCCGATGAACGTGGATATGAAACACAATGGTCTGTTTATTAATCATACGGCTGCAGAACTGTTGAGTTGGCCAGCTTGTTTATTTGTACATATCTGACCAGCTGCTTCTTGAACCAACAAAATTGCGCCCCAACTCAACCGATGTTTCACTTTTGAATAGACAGATCAATCAATCAATGAATCATGGATAGATAAATATTGGATGCTGACTGACTTATCTTCGCCAAGCAAAGGTTATGCTGGTAGCTGCAATTCTTGTTATGGATTTGGCTTCTCCGGCAGAGTTATTCAGAAGAGTATTTTCAGTCCTAGATCAGTGTTTTGGTTAAAAGTAGGCGATTTGGTTTCGGCTTTGACAACATATGCATTTAGCATAAAATTTTTGGGCAGAGAACAAATGCGTCGAAATTGCATCCAACCTCGAAGTCCAGCCGTAGCACGAAACCGTGTACAGAGCCTCTCTAACCGTTCCATACATTAGAATGTAAAATTTGTTATATTGTCTGATGATGTAACATGAAAATAGTTTTTTTTTTAAAATTTTTTTTATCCCTCTTTATCTGTAGATTTTTTGACTCAAACCCGTCATAGAAGGTGTTGTATAGAGCAGATTGAGAGAGTAATTAGAAGACGGGTTCTCCCACCACTGTAATTGTAACATAAAAATCGAAAAATATAGGCCACGTTTGAAGTCTTTTTGTTTCTTTCATTTTTATTCCTCAACATAAAAAAAAAAAAAAAATGAAAACTCATTCATCCTCCATTATCATAATGGGAGCAACTTGTAGTCGACATCTATTATTCCTTTGTTGTCTTTATTGGAAAATTTAAGACAACTATTGTCCACCAGACCTCATTATTATGAATCCCCTCAGATGATTCAAATTTTTGGTGGATTTTGTAGCATTTGCTTTTATGGAAAAGTTTCCCTTATCATTCTTTTTCTTGCCATTATAGTAACATTTAAGGACTACTATGACATTCAAGTATGGTTATTTTGGAATGATGTATTCTATGAATACAGATTATGTACGTAATGAAATCTTGGTTCACTCACATTTTGTGATTAAATACTCACATTTCGTATCATTTAATCACGTGTGAAATTTTGTGGTCTTTCACTTCTTAATGTTACTCATTATAGTAATGTTTAAGAATACGTTTCGATTAAAAGCATTTTCAATGATGTGCAGTTGGACTGAAAGCAATTATATGAGAAAGAGAACGTATATAGGAGTTGTGGATAATGATAAGTGATTACATAATTTCAATATAAAACTAAACCCACGAAAGTATACTATAAAGAAAAATAAAAGAGAGAACTTAACCCTCCCAATGACCTCAAAGATCCATCATTTACAACTTGAAAGAATCAGTAATTTGAATGAAGGCTATGAAGTTTGTTGTTTGCTGCTAATAATTGTAAGCAACTAAACAAATCCTTTCTTTTCCTTCTCTTTGTTTACTCAAATTCATGAATTCCTGACTCCCCAGATTAAAATTTAACAAGAGAGTCTCTGTTTCAATTTCAATCTGCCTCAAACAATTTTCTCTCATGCAATTTCTTCAAATCCCTTCACATGGCGGCAACCTTCATTCTCCTTCTCACCAATCCAAAACCAAAAACAGCTCTTTCTTTCTATACCCATTTGAGAATCCACTCTGCAACTTTTAAAGAACAGAGTATTAACAATGGTGTCGAGGACAACAAAAACTGAGTACAAATAAGCAACAAACATTCCTTCCATCACCATGGAAGGCCCCAATTTTCCTCTCAAAAGGTAATCTCGAACTATTCTGTACTGAAACAGAGCTTCGATGGCTGCCATTCCTATATTAAAAGGTAGAGTCACTAATAGGGCCGTGGTGCTTCTCCCTTGAATCAAAACACAAGCTTTAAGAAGCGTCATGAATCCTCCTTTTCTTTCCATGACGGACAAAACCGATGCCAAATTGCAAATTACGATGGCTTTGGCAATTGCAATCGAATACAGAAACCCCCCAAGAACAGAAACGAAGAGAAGACAATTGGGGGAAGAATATCCAAACCCCTCGAGGAAATTGAAGGCGAAAAATAACATAAAAAACACTGTTGAATTTGCAGAGATGAATATGAAGAAATTGCAGAGATGGGTGAAGAACAGGGGATTAAAAAGGTGTAAAATGGAAGAGAAGGAAGGCAATAAATTGGGTTTTTCTTGATTGAGAACTTGAATTACACAAGCTTTTGAAATCAACAGGAAAGTGAGAGAAAAGGGAAGAGAATAAACGGTGGAAACTATGGTTTGAGAGAGTTTTTGAATGAAAATTAAGAAGAATTCCGAAGAAATGGGGAATCCAGCAGCACTAAAAACAGTTCTTAAACGATCAAAAGTAAAAGAAAAAAGATAAGAAGAAGAAGAAGAAGAAGAAGAAGAAGAAGAAAGAAGAAAAGTTTGTGAAAGAAGAAGAGAAATGGCATAAGGGAATGCAAGAACAGCAGCAACGGAGGTAAAGAACTGATAATTTTGCAGAAAATTATAAATGGAAGATCTAATGAGTTTCTTCGATTCTTCCATGGAATAAAAAAAATGGGGTTTGAAATGAAATGGGTTTAATGAGATTTGTGATTTGTGATTGTGCATTATTTAGAATATGAAGAAGTAATTTGATTCTTCTTCCATATCTAAACAGAAAAAAAGATAGCTTTTTTGGAAATTGCTTTAGGCTTCAGAATTGGGTTTGAGTTTCATCATCCTCTTTGCTTGATGATGCAATTTTGAGTTCCTTCTTTTGAATTGCTTCTAATCCACTCCTTTTCTCAATTGTTTATAATACTTCTAAGCAACCCCC
>JBBPDJ010000008.1:16522599-16567181 GCA_037974625.1 Cucumis cinereus
GAGAAAAAGCAGAAAATAATAAATCCCACAAAAACACAAACACCAACAAACTCAATAAAATAAGAAATCAAATCAACCATGGTCATTATCGTTAATTATGAAAATTAGAGCTTAATTATTTAATTTGGTCTATAAATCTTGTTTGGTTTTTATTGTTTAATTTTTTTTTAATCCTTTGGTGGAAGATTGAAATGTTAATTAAGATTTGAATAGTAATTAGTAATTAAAGAGAAATTTAAGTGAAAGGCAGATGGCAGCCATCATCAACAAAGTGGGTCCCAACATAAATACATTGCAATAAATAATTGAATAAATCCATCAAAATCATATTAAAAAAAGAAAGAAAAAAAGAAAAGCCATCGACTCTATCCATTTATTAAAGTGATTCGATAAAATGGAGCCAAGACTATGGCTAAACTCCAAGAAAGTTGAAGATTCTTTGTTTTTATTTATTTATTTTAATAAAACTTTATATTTTTTCTTTATCAAATTTGCATACATTTTAAAAATATAACATCAAATCTATGAAAAAAAGTTAATAACACTTCAACTAATTTGCTATGCAACTTTTTTTTTAATATTTTCCAAGGTAGAACTAAATACGTTTGATTGAGGTTAAAGGACTAGTTTCTAAAAGGCTTTTGTAGAATTACGATGACGGTGATTCATTATTTCTTAAAATTAAGCGATGGACAATGAAGAAAAAATAGAGGTTCGTTATGGAAGATCGACTAAACGGACCGATGGATCGACCAACGATCGATTTGTCCTTTTTCATGATAGGGGTTAAGCTTTGAAAATTTACTAACATGACCTTAGTCGGTTTAGTGGCGATTTGGTTGAAAAATCGTCTCCAACCGATTGATGCTCACTCATACGTTAGGAAAATGTGGTAATACCAGATGACATTGTTTAATCGCTATTTTATTTTTGTTAAAAAAAAGAATAATAAAAGGGTGATGATGGAAGATGGAAGATGGAAGTGAATTTGGTATAAAACCTTTTGACCTATGCTTCCTTGGTAGATGGTAGATTTAGATCTCACCTTATTAAAACACACTAATTTTATTTATTAAAAATTAGGTATATTTTTATTTTGCTTAATTTAATTATATCATTTTTATGGATCTAGTTGATTACCAAACATGGGACAACATATATATATATATATATATATATATATATATATATATATATATAGACTCATAATTTTAGGGTCATAGACTCATAATTCACATTCCAAATTCTTTTTGTGTATAGTTTTTTAAGAATTGGTTTACTTTTTCATAAATAAATAGGAATAATAAGGAATGAGAATAATATAACTTTTGATTCTGTATGATATGATGTTTTGGAATTTAAATTAAATTTAAAGAATCACTCCTTAAATAAATTTTATTGTCAAAATTAGGTTTCAAAACTTAATTTTACCAATTAATTCTCTTGCTGACTTTTTATATAGTTGACTAAAAATAATTTAATACTTTTTTTTTGGGGGGTTTCAAAAACTTTAATTATTATTTATTGTTATTATTTATTGAATACACTAGAACCTAATCTAATAATCTCACTTTTAATTTTAATTTTATTATTATGATCTCCTTTATTCTCAATTTTATCTAACAAAACTTATGAATTATTACTCATTACTTCAGCAAATTTATATGGATTATGAATAGAAACTTTTTTTTTCGGAAAATAATTATGAATAAAAATTTTATTCTTAAATCACTCAAAATAACCTTTAATAATTCACTGCTTATAGTTAATTAGCATAATAAAAGCTTAGAGGAAAAAAAAAGAGGTGGATAGAGTGGAAACAAATTTTAAAATTTTAGTATAATAATATATTAATAATATTTCAATCAATGATACCTATAAATTTTAAATCAATATTCAATTGAAACTTCAATTATATAAATCAATCATCGCAAAAAATAAAAATAAATCAATAATTGCTATAAAAAGTTTTTTCGAACGAAAGAAAATGAAAGTATTTTGTTTTTCCGAACGAAAAAAAATAAAATTGATATATATTTTTTAAAGTTATGTTTTCAATTATTATATATATATTTTCCAATTTGGTGTCTTTAATAAATTGTTTTTTTTCTTTTCAATTTTGAACTATATTATTTATGTGAATTAAATCATAAAATTAGTTGAGGATAAGTTTAGATGATGTTTATGGCATATTTTTAGAAAATTAGAGAATAATTAGAGAGTCTTGTAAAAAAATTAGAAGAATTCCACACCTAAAAGAAGAAAATTTTATATTCCTACCAACTTACAAATTTGGTGAAACAACAGAATGGTAAACTTTCTCAACTAATTTTTATGAATTCACTAAATCCATTATTAGCATTTAAGAATATTAAAGCATAAAGTACTAAATTCAAAGCAAAAATTAGTTAAACTAACACTTTTGGATTATGAGAAACTTAAACTTATGAGATTTGAGTTTGGTAATATTTTGGTCTTCCTGTTGCTTTTTAATCTAACAAAATTGTGTGCTAAGACAGGTTATTATCACATGCCAGTTGAAGAGACGGAAAAAGAAGCCCAAGATGAAGAAAGACACAAGCTCAAATAAGTCGAGGGCCAACAAATCATCGGGTCAATAACATCAAATCCTAATAGTTTGAAGATCAATTATATCTTCATTCTAAGAGTAAAATGAAACCGTAAATCAATTCACCTTATAAATACATTATTATAACTCAACTCCAACGTCAAAACTGAGTTGACAAGTATGGTGAAGTTGGGTATCAATCACAAAATGTTCCAGCCCAATTGCAAAAGCTCAATTTAGTGCACATGATTGATAAGAAAGAAAACACAAGGTTGTGTCTCACAAAATGCAGTGGAGTCATTACACTATTATGGCATGCATTATGCAAAGATCCAATAACTTATAAAGTAGTTTTTAGCCATTACCTATGAATCCAAGATCCACCAAATTCTTTACAATAAAGAAAAGAAAGGCAATACCATCTTTGTATTGAAACTTGAAAGGATATATTCAAGAAACAAGGATGAAAAATGATACTGATATTACTTTTCTAGGAATCTTTATGGAACTGAAACAATAGAGGATTCATATACACAGAGGATCAGAAAGGGGCAGAAGAATCAAACTTGATTGAGCAAAAAAAAAAAAAAAAACAATGATAAAAATTTACACAACAATCTGTATAAACTTCAAATTCTTGATTTGGCAGTCAACTGGCTTTTAAGGGGTCATGATTCTAATTCTGACCAACTTCTCAAGATGAGAATGTATCAGTGAAGAGGGTGTTTGTTAAAAACTTAACAAATCCCAAGTAAAAATTCATCATCTTCCTTGAAAATGTTGAACTTCAGAAAACAAAGGAGCACTAACTGAAACTTCAGAAGTATCATCACTTACAGAAGCACTTGTTCCTTCTTTTGGTTCATTGCCATTTGGTTTGTCCAAAGCCACAAGGCCTTCACATTTGTCTTCTTCAGGGTCCTCTAGCTCTGATACTGCTTCTTGTAGTTGCAAAGCGTATTCTAAGTTCCATAGAACATCTCCCATGCTTGGCCTATCAACCCCATATTCAGCCAAGCATTTCTCTGCTGCTTCCACAAATTTCTTCAGTGACCCCTCTACAATTGAGCTGCTAATTTGAGGATCAATTATCTTCTCCAGCTTTCCTTTTCTGTAATTCTGCATTGCCCACTCTGCCAAATTTACCTGCGCTAGGAATACGAATAAATGATTAAACATACCACCAGCTATGACTTTCGAGTCCAAAAACAACTCATCAAGGTGTTAAGACGAAAGGTCCTATATTCAAACTCTATAGAAGGCGTTTATGAAACATATTCAACACCATCGGATTCTGTTTAATAAGCCTAAAGTTTGAATTTGAGAGTCTAGAAAACTGTATATGAAGTGAAGATAAATGGGAGCGTGTTAAGAATAAGTGTGCAAAGGTTTAAATAGTTTACCTACTATTCAAGTCTTTTAGAGGACGTTTGGACCCTCAACTTGCTCCAGGTGAAGTGGCCTATCATAGTCCACTCAATGTTTGGTCTCCGATTATAGTTATTGAAATTCCTAACTATTATAACCCACACCTAGCACAGTAAAACTATTTGAAAACCTTAATAGTCTCCCTTTGTAACCAGGTTTAAATAGTCTGCCCCCAAACTCAGCAGCCCCTTAGTTTCCTCAATTAATCTCGGGTGTCACAGCTCTTCCTCTGAACTTAAGTTACAATCCTAAATCCAGCACAAATCCTAAACATCTCAAAATATCATTTTCTCCCTGATTAATATTTATAGTCATTGATTCACGGTTAGTTACCGATTTTCAAGTTGCAAATACATAGTCTTGAGAATATGAATAAATGATTATATATTCAGGTAACCTATCAGGTTAAACTTTTGGGTCGAGAAAGAAGAAGAGTTAGATTACGAACCTGCTCACGAGGCAAGGTGGGATTGATGACTTGTCTTGCACATAGAACCTCAAAAAGAACAACCCCAAATGAGTAAACATCAGATTTCTCAGTAAGTTGTTGTCGTCTAAAGTACTCAGGATCAAGATAACCAAAACTTCCTTTAACTGCAGTGCTAACATGGGTCTGTTCCAAGGATGGTGCAGCTTTGGAAAGCCCAAAATCAGCAACTTTAGCAACAAAATTTTCATCAAGAAGAATGTTAGTGGTCTTAACATCACGGTGGATTATGCCCTGAGCCGCACCAGTGTGGAGATAATGAAGGCCACGAGCAGCGCCGATGCAGATTTCGAGCCTCTGTTTCCAGGACAAAGGAGGGAGATTAGAGCCATACAAATGGTCGCGAAATGGGCCATTGGCCATATATTCGTAAACCAGAATCATCTCGGATTGTTCGTCGCAGTAGCCGATAAGAGAAACGAGATGGCGATGGCGGAGTTTAGAGAGCATTTCGATTTCGGTTCTGAACTCGTTAATGCCTTGATCAGAACTAGGGTTTCCTCGTTTAATGGCGACTTTGGTTCCATCTTCTAATGCTCCGACGTAGACTTTGCCGAATCCACCGACGCCGATCACTGCTTTCTCGTCGAAATTTTGTGTAGCAACCTGTAATCAAAGAGATTTAAATCAACCAAAATAGGGAAGGGTGTTATTGGAAAGTACCAATCTTTTTAAATATTTCTAACTTATAAAAACCTTAATTTGCGAATTTAGACTATCATTTGATCTTTGAGTGCGTTAACGTCCCAATTTTGTCGTTTTATGTATCAAATTTCATACTTTCAATTATAAAAGATTTCTTTAAAAAAAATGAAAAAAATAATAAATATTAAAGTTTATAGATAAAAAAAATAAAAAGATATTTTTCATTCATCCGTAATTGAGCTCAAATAAGTATTTTAGCCATTTGATCATTATTTTTCATTCTTTTTATAACTTAACCCAAAATTTAAAAACTATGAAAAAGTAGTTTTTATAATTTATTTTTGTTTTTAGATTTTGACTTAAAATTCATGTGTTTATTTAATACAAGTGAAAATCATGGTTAATTTTATTTTTTTTTAATAAAAAAAACTAGTATAGATTTCAAAAATTGAAAGCTAAAAATGCAATAGTCACTATTCGAGGCCTTAGATAGTATGTTTGGGTTTTGAAAGTAAACATTGTAAGTGTAATCAATTCTCGTAAAAGTTTGTAATAAGTCCAAAAATTTTCAACATCATATTTAGTTAGTTTGGATAGACATTTTTTCTTTAAGATTGTGTCAATCTAATCTCTGAAAAATTTCATATTTATTTATTAAAAAAACACTCTCAATTTGTACAAAATTATCCCATCGCATAATTATTGTATAATATAATGAATACATAGAAGTTTAAATCGACAAAACCTAAAACTTCAAATTGGAGTCACTTATTAAAAAACTTTGTAAAGCTAGATAGGGTAAAAACGCAACATCGTCATCTTAAACATTTTCTTTAAATCCGACGCAACTACGGATGGCGGACAAGATTAAAGTTTTCGATACGATCATATATCAAACACAATCGTAAATATTTGTTATACGACATTAGGAATAATGTATACTATTGTAGTACTAGAAATTTAGGAGAAGTTACCTGTAACTCATTGAGGGAGAAGAAACGGCCAAGACCAACATTGGAGTAAATACCGGAGAAGCCGGTTCTGCTTCTGCGAGAGCTAAAAACTGTTGATGATCTTCTAGAACTGCTTTTAGAAGAGAAGAAACTGGCAGTGTTAGTTGAATTATTATTATTCAAAGGAAGAAGCCATGAAGAGAAACTGTGTCTCTTTTCCCATCCATTTGGTCTGTTGTGCCATCTCAAGCACATAACACCAAGAAATACAATGGCAGTGACTCCAATTCCAAGTCCCACAGCTGCAATTATCTTCATTGTGCTAAATGTTGAGCCTCCCATGTATGCTCCATCCACTGAGAATAAGCCGTCCAAGCTTTGTGCATCGTTACTCATCTTCATGATTTCCACTCCATTTAGGATTGCATCTTGTAGCCCTGATTCCACATTTGATGGACCAACCTGTTTGTGTATTTGTTTTACCCCCATGTTATCAATACTAATAACCCATTTCAATTTGTAATCTTATTTTTTGGAAAATCGGCTTAAATTTGGAAACCACAGAAACAAAACAAAGAAAAAGTTATGAGAAGAAGATGAATACCTGAATCATGATGGTGTTGTTCTTAATGTCCGAGGCATTAAGAACGAGGTCTCTGTAGTAGGGAGTGGAAAGATCACCGGTGAGTTGAGAGAGGTCAAGATCAGCGATACCCATCATCCCATTAATGTACACATTGAAGTACAAATTATTCAGCACTTTGCTCACAATATCACAAAAATGGAGTCTAATCAAATACGAGTAACTCTGTTCCACATTGAAACTCCAACTCATATTGAAATTCACTTGCATCGTTTTAGGATCTTGCATATCCTCAGCAGTTGCATAGACCCAATTAGGAGCAATCAATGGAGTCAATTCAATTCCAGGGTATTTAATCGAGTCCAAATCCACAGAAACATTCTTCGAACCCTGTGGAAATTTGTTGTAACGATCATCGGTTTCCCATGTTCTTGACAACGTATCGTTTTTAGGAACAATTTCGGGGCCACCCACATTAACACGGTAGCAAATTTGCAAAGCAATGTTGGACAATCCGTTGAAAAATCCCACCGGAGAAACAGAGTTAGCGGAATCGGAAAACAGAGCATCTGGAGCGGAGACGATTTCAATACCATTGATGAAGGCGAAAGAATTCTTCTTAGGTTTGAATTGGAGGGAGAATCGATCGGTGGTGATGTTGATTAGGTATTCTTTGAAAACGATTTTGGGATGAGATTTGATTGAGAAATCATGGAGGAGAACGACGGAGTTTGTGGTGACGGTGAAAACGGAATCGGTGAGATTGAAATTAGGATTAGGGAGAGGGTAAAAGTAGAGGCGGATCCAATGACGGCCAGGTTGAGAAATGAAGAAAGTGTAGGTGGAATCAGCAGGGAAAATTCTGGCGGTGAGAAAAAGAGGTAATGCCCAAGAAGAGAGAGGGGAAACGACGGCGTTTGAGGGAATGGAATCGACGGAGGATTGAATGTCTTCTTCGGTGGAAAGGAGAGAAGTGGATTCGCGATCGGATTTGAAAATGCGGCCGTCGTCGAGACGGGTTTGGGAAGGGGAACCGCAGTCGATGAGATAAACGTCGCGAGGGGTGAAGGGAGGGAACAGGGGGTTTTTGGCGGCGGAGAGAGCGGCGGAGAGGAGGAGGAGGAAGAGGAGGAGGAGAAGGGAGGAGAAGGGGATTCGAGGGGTTGGAGCCCTGGAAAATTCTCCTCCCATGACCACCGCCGGAAGTTTAATTGAGGGTTAAAGCGGCGGCGGGGGCGGCGGAGGAGGAGAGGAGGTAGGCATGAGAATCGGCGGGGAGAAACAGAGAAAGAGAGTTACATAGAGAGAAAGAGACATCGGCATTGGCATTGACGTTGGCATTATCCATTACCCATTAGCCATTAGCTTTGGAGTTTGTTGGAGGCAAGTAAGTGAACTACGTGCAAACCTCTCATGCACATCCATATTCTCCTTCCTTTATTATTTTAATTACTTATTTATTTTTATAACAATTTTATTTTTATTATTTTATTTAATTATTACTAGGGTAATAATAACCTAATCTCTTCATTCCTATCATTTTTGCACATAAAGAAATTTTTTAATTTTTTTATAATAAAAAGTGTCACGTGACATATTTCTATTAGGTGCTAGTCCATCTTGCACAACAAATGAATGTGCAATCACTTTCTTAAATAAAAACCATCCTTTTAATTAACGTTTTTTCTTATTAAATAAAAAGTGTCACGCGACACATTTACGATTTGTTTTTGTTATATCATTTCACTTTAATATCAATAACATAATTTTGTACAGTTCAAATAAATAATTAAAAAAGAAAAAAAGAAATGAAGAGAAAGATAAAATAAGAAAAAACCGAGAAGTGCGGTGGGCCCCAGAATTTCACCTTTTTTCTGTTGGAAGTTGGAATAACTACCAACTAACTCCAAACCTCATTATCCAATCTCAATTTTTTTAATTATATAATAATTTCTATAAATGATCTCACTTTGTTCATTCTAAACTTTATTTTCTTTATCAAAAGACTTTGTAAATAATAAAATTGTTAAAAATATTTATAAAATACCACAAATTTTAATAGACAATTGATAGACTTATATTAATGTGATATAAATATTTTGATTTATTATACTATATTTCTAAATGTTTTTAATTTTAATTACATAATCTTTTTTTTTTAAAAAAATTGAACCTTGTTACAAATTCAACAACAGTATAAAATCAATTGAAAATTTGAGTGAATAATAACAACAATTACGTATGATGATATAAATAAATATTAGCAAATAGCATAGGTCTATGATAATGCACTGTCACAGAAAAATAAATATATAATAAAAAAAAGAGAGAGAAAGAACCTATGATAATGCACACCACTAACAAGTAACACCAACTCCTTCAAAAGTCTACTTTATTTAATAACATTATTATAATTTTTCTACATTTGTATGCCAATTTTAATAAAATAAAAATTTTAAAAAAATATTCTCATACATAAATGTAGCTGACATTGACCAATTTAGAAGATAAATAGTATTGTATATTGTGTTGGTTTGAATGTTTCTATGAATTTACTTAAGAATTACAACAAATTCCCCATGTATCCATTGCTCAGAGATAGAGGAACTATTCTGACTTTCATACAAGCTCCAAATAGTGGTACATTAATACATATGGTGACAACATTTTTCTTTTCAATATGAATTTTATGATATGATAAATATGTGTGTTGATATGAACCAAAGAATGTTGAGTTTGAGATGTCAACTTCTTAATGGTTAATCATTATCTGCACAAACTTTGACCAACAGATATTAATATTACAACTGTTTTTCTTCTCATTGCATCTGACACCCCTGTTCTTCTGCTTTGAGATATACAAGTCCACGCCTTATCCTCTGCACGTCAATACCAAATGATAGCCATTAAAATAGGCTGAAGGTCGCCAGAAGAAATAATGAATAAACCTACAAGTTCTCGTCTCAGATTATCTTATCGGTTTCGATTAATGCAGGTTTGGCGAATGATGAAACATGAAGAAAGAAGGTTGAGAACAGTTGAGGGATTAAGAAGGTTGGACTTGGTTCAGAACAGTTGGGGGATTAAGAAGGTGTAGAACTTGCTACTAAAAGGATAGATTCAGCTTTCCATCGCCAATCGGACTATAGCTTATGTTTAAATTAGCCTATATCTCACCCGTGTTCCGACTTTAAGAGTTAAAAAGTATTTTTCTAAGCATTTAGGGAGGTCAGAACATGCAGTTTCTATTTCGGCAAATGGTGTTTTGTTACCTCTCTTGTATCTGTCATTCGTAGAAGTTCCAATCTTTCCAGGGGCCTCCGATTTGAAAGGGTAGCAAGCTGCATCAGAAAGAGATTACAATCAGCTTAAAGAATGTGAAAGTCCATGAATAAATTTGATGAGAGAGTGGATGGAAAAGCTACCCAGAAGCTAAACCGTTCAGGATCTCGTGAGGAGGGCATCATCGCTTCCACGTTAAGAAGTCGATCCCGTTTTATTGGATCTGTCGAAAATCCCATTACTGGTCAAATTATGTTGTAGGAAAAAGAGTGCATGAAGGGGGAAAAGGAGATCAAAATTAAATCGTGTGACTTAGTGCTAAGAAATTAGCGTTCATATTACAGAAATTAGCGTTCTTAGGGCTAAGAAAGAGTCACTTTGAAATCTCCATCTCCTTTTCATCTTTTTTCACATCTACATGTACCCGACTTTTGGCGAACTTTCACATATTTACGATATGTCTCCAAATCCATATTGAAAGTCATGACCTAATATTATAGCTGCAATGGTGGTTATCTTCCTAAATGGATGCCAAAATTTCCAAGGTCTCGGGAACGACTCCTAATAACATGGGGACTGGGGAGAATTCTTGACTTGGGCAAGAACAGCAGAGGAATGCAAACTTTTCCTTCAATTTCTCTTTACCATGACATCGTTAACCAAGGAAATCAATTCTTTCAAAAGCAACAGCTAGTTCGAGAGAGCTCAAATATACCCATACATCACCTTGAGATCAAAGCTAAAGAAGGAATTATATTCAAGTCCACTCTATATGGGTCCATGTCTATGTTACAAACTAAACTGATTGCATCATCAAGTGAGAGTAAAAATCCCGATTGGTCCATCCGATGATTTGAGGTCCAAGTCGTAACTTATGTTTCATATATTCTCTTTTTTTTCAGAAAAATATCCAACCGTACACCTAGGGGAACTCGCATATGTGACCGATGTGGGATAGATGAAAAATTCCACGTTAAATTTAAAGTGAACAGGGAAGAGCCAACAAATTCCAAAGGCGTTGGGCCAAATGAGAATCAAATTGATAGACAGTTGTTACAGCACAATCAAATTGATAGAAAGTCAATTGAAAATTTTCAGGAAATATTTATAAGGACCTGAGGTTCAAGATGCAAAAATCAAGGGCATAGAGCATTTAATTGGTTATTTTATAGCCTGATATCATCTCACATACCTCGTCTAGATGCTTCTTTTGCCCTCCTTATCCATGACTGAGCATACTCTGCTGCGTTAATTGTCATTTCCTGCAGCTGTAAAGAGGCAAACAAATATAAAACTTTGTACCAAACATTCTAAGTTTAGGCAATGAAATTTTGAATACCTATTTTATCATGAAAAGAAAATTAATTGCTCATGAAAAGTGGGGAATAAAGAAAATAAAGGGAAAGCAGCTAGAACACCTACAAACATATTACTCAAAGACGTAGATAAATATAAAATATTATGTACCAAACATACTGAATTTAGCAAATAAAAATTTGAATACCTATTTTGGTCACGAAAAGAAAATTAATTGCACTTTACATCATATCTCTAGAATTTAGTCTCTCAAAATGCCACATTCATGCCAAATAAATTACTATTGGTTAAAAATGGCAACCTGCTCGTTATGGAATATTATCCTGGCCATAAGGCAATGAGCTCATCTGGCTTCTTTTTCAAGAAAATGTATTTAATGCAAAAAGAAACACATAAAGCCAATGGAAAGTCAAAGTTTCAGTAATTTACTTCTGTCTGCTCTATTGTCCCTTCTGGGGGAGTTATATCATTGACCCATTCGATCTCTGCCACTCGATACCTGAATGAAGCATTAAAAGAAAATATACCCATGTTACTAAAACTGGAATATTTTCAAAATTCCTTCGGTTTTTGTAGCTTCCACTTAGTATAATTTTTTTTCCAACGAAAACAACTTCTTTGGGTGGGGATACAGAAAAAAAAAGAAAAAAAAAAGGAAAATCACAAAAACCGTATTCAAGTATGAGCAAAAAATCAAGGTGGTGCAAACTTACCCATCTTGATCCCAAGATCGAATAATGCGAAATCTTCGACGACTTTCAATCTGCAAAAGTTTTCACAAGCAAATCTAGCATGAGTATGAGAAAACACAACCAGACCGATAGTAATCAAAGATCACGTATGCTTCTTTAGAGACAATCAGTAGCAAGCAATTATAACTTGAATTTGAAATTTGGCCATCATTTACTTCTTTAGGGTGAATTTCTGATAGTCTAATTACTTCATCAAAATAGTGCACATAGATATTAAATGATGAATAAGAAAATCATGTCTTTCTCAGTCTATGTATACAAGACTTGAGTGGAAAAAATAGTAGGATTTCTTAATGGAAAATGGTAGGATAATAACCCAGGCAAGTAGCGTGACTTCTAAATGGGGGGAATGCTGTAAGACATGAGACTGTTATCAACACCCTATACTACTTAATCTCAAATCCACACTACTCTCAACTATCCATAACAAAGTGGCTCAGTATAGTTAAATTATAAAATTAGCATACGTTCCAGAAAAAATACCTAAATCACACAGTGAGAGAATGAAGGAAAGTTCTTATGGTTACATCTTCAGCCACAACAAATCCAAAATAATTATTTAATTTAGCATTTGAAAAAGTGTGTTAGGCCCTACAAATTTATAGAAATAGCTGACAATAATGTTAAAAGAGAATGTCTAATACACCATATTGGTTCGGCCACCAAGGTTACAAAAACAAATATAAAATCATGTAACAACAAATGCCTAACCTCTAGATAAAAACGTCCATCCGCAAGTGGCTCACACCTGATAAGAAAAAAAATCAATAAGTGATGCTTCTTCCAATTAAGGGATACGAGGAGCCAATATATATGACTGACACCTACTCCGTAATTTCCACTTCACATGCAAAATCAGCAATAGAACCAGTTGTAGAATCCACTATAACCTAGATGACAAACATATAAGCCAACAAAATAACAGTCAATACTTTAAGAAATTTATTATACCTTAAAGAAAAAAGAAAATGGGGAAAATCTTAAAGAAATAAAAGAAATAAAATAAAATAATAGTTGTGCAACATCTACCATTCCCATACGATGATTGCCTTCCATTACCCTCCTGACCTGTTATTTAATTAATGGAATTAGCTTAAGTAATTCAATAGGATAAACATAAGAAATGGAAATATGGCACTTCCATGATTGCTGATTTAAAGAAAAACAAATTAACAAAGACGAGAAATTTATGGCCACAGAGACTTTTTCAGAGGAAAGGAAACTTTCATTAGAGAAAAAATAGTGAGTCAAACTTTCATGAGGGAGAAGAGAGAAATAAAACTTGTAAAGTCAGTAGAAGCATGAAGGTCTCATGGAAGTGTTGGGTATCAAGATCATCACTTTTCTAAGTTTATACGGCAAGTTTCAGGATAGACAAAAGAAATAAATTCAAAAGGTTTATGCATCTAAACGAAAAACAAAAACACAAGTACAGAGACAACAGTAGCACCCTGAAGGATAACAACTACATGCATAGAGAAGAACTTTATGGTGTTCAGTTCATTATCTTTGATACAAACACATCTCCTAGCAATCACCATGTAAATGATTTGCTTAACCTGCGATGCCAAACGAGCTGACTAGTTCACAAAAGCACCTTGGCACAAATTGTTCTAAAGGCTTGGGGAGAAAAATTTAAGCAGGCAATATGCTGTTTTAGATATCAAAATAAAAATCTTAAATCAACTCACCATAAGTCTGTAGCGGGGTTCAAATATGTGAAGTGGAAATTTCTGACATGGGATAACAACATCCATGACAAAAAGAGGCATTAAATCAACACCAAAATTTGTTAAACCCTCATGTTCTGACTTTCTTTCAGCATATTCCTCTGGAAAGTTCTTCTGTATAATGTTGCTCAGTGTAACACTGGTAAAAACCAACTGAATGTCATGCAAAAAAGAGAGATCAACCGAACAAGATAACAAATTAATACCATAATGTTTTGACTTAAACATGAGATATTTTCAACTTCTCTACACTAATCTGCATATAGTATCACTATAAACATACACGTGGACCTATAAGAAGGTTGGAGCCTGCATGTGCATAATGAGCCAAGCATTCTTTATGTACAGTCAACAGTCAACAACAACAGCTAAGTTTATTTTAGGACTTCTATTCATACTTTAACCATTTTCCAAACAAAAGCACATATTTTATGGGTAGAAAGAAATCAGGCGTGGCTGCTTCTTGGACTGCATTACCATGCCCTGATTACCACAACTACTAGATAAGCAGCTTACCTGATTGCACACGTTCTTGAACTGATAAAAAGAACTGTTCTGCACAACGGACATTTATTACCTATAGTTCAATACAATTATCAGAAAGACGATTCTAAGATCTTACCAAAAAAAACAATAATAATAAAATGAAAAAACGTATGTTATCTATAGAAATTGGCATGCCAATGGAGAGAAGGAAACAAAGATCACCAACCACGATCCATAGACTGAAATAAGCAAGAGCGGCAGAAAGAATGCCCACAAGGAGTTGTGATGGGTTCATAGAGAAGCTTAAGACAAAGGGTGCAATCAAAGTCATCACTACGATCTGGTAGCCCATGGCGTCCTTTTCCCATCATAGTAGCAGCTATTCTCTCCAATCTCTGAAGAGAAGCCTGAAGAGGATTGCTACATATTACAAGAAACAAACGGAAAAAATATTTCACGAAAAGGACTTTCAATCAAATAGCATACATTTCTATATAAAAATAAGAATATATTACCTTAGAGGGTCAATTTGAAGGCCAGAAAGAATAATATCCTTTGCCATGGCATATTTTTCTAGCTGCAAAATTAAAAGGAAATTATAATCATTCAACATAGTTTTGAAAAATAACAAAAAGGATAGAGAGATAAATTGTTGTAGATTATCGGTTATACTTATATTATAAAGATCGAGTGAGTTTTGTTTAAGGAATCAAATTTGATGAAAATATAGATGTCTTTAATGAACTTCAACAGTTTCTTAAGCAACCTATTAAACTTTTCACTCATGTCCATATTAGAAAGATAGATTACAGGATAAATCAAGGAGAGAGATAAATCAGAATAAAGAAAATGGAGTGGAAAGAAGATAGAGACAGGAGATAGATACTTGCAAACATATATGCACAAACATGCACACAAGCACGCGTACAAAGAGAAAAAATTAGAAAATGAAGCATCAATTCTTTTTCCCATTAGAAGATGAAGCATTAAGAAAAACAAATTCGTATACCAGCGAGAGATGCTGGAAAAAGTTATGTCAATTCACTATTATGAGACTTGTGAGTGAAATCCGCTTTCAACAAACTTCAAGGATGGGACTGAACAAATGCAATTTACAAGCAAAAATGTTGATAATTTTGAGTCGGTCTCGTAGCAGTAGAATTTTTCACTATTTTAATTTCCTTTCCAAGTATTTATTCCTTTCAGATGTTAATTTCTGTAGATTTTCCCTTATTCTCTTTTAATTATTATTTTTCTATTTATTCCTCACCATGGTTGACATTCTCGACATGTAGTTAATATTTCCATGATATTCCAGAAAAAACACATTGCGCCTCCTATTCACAGAAATATTGGTACGTCAACTGAAAATTTTCCTCGGATTCTTTTAATTGGAAGTTATGTAAATCTTTCTTTGGGGTTTCAAACAATTAGATATTCTTACGAGCATGAGAGCATTAGCCTTCAGAATATATGGTTTCACTGATTTACCGCATAGGTCCATCAACTTCTCAGCATCTTTTAGTGCAAGCTGAAACATTGTTGAAGAGTTAACAAAGTAAGCAATGTTCAAAATAAAAGTAAATAAAAAGCAATTAGCCAACAGAATTACCTCAGCATGTACTGTAGGATCCAGACCATTTAATGGTCGATATTCAGAAGCGGCTGGTGGTCTGTCTTTCAGGAACTGACTAATCCTGTTTGTTGGTATCATAGATATAATGAATGAATAATACTGAAGAATGATAAAAATACATTCGTTACAACAAACTTAACCACTATAAACAACCAAAACCTGATATAAGCAGCACTTCTATTGTTGAGAATAACTGGATCACCTGGCTTGATGTTATTAGCTCTTGAGTAATACTTGATTGCCTGAACCAAAAATAAACTTCTATTTTATTTACAGATGCTAGGAATTAAAAAAAAAATGATCGAGCAATATGGACAATGCAATGTGCTAACTAATGGCATGGTGCTCATATGTGGAACTTGATAGTTTAGTACATGCTCTGAAGATAAAAATTATACTTTCTCCTAGAGTATGAAGATGAAGGCTAAGCATGAAGCCAAGAAATTCACCTCTTCAAAGTGATTATTTTTAAATGCTTGATTCCCATTTTGTACAAATTCAAAAACATCCCTGAACATGTCCCATGGCAATGAACCCTCTCCTTCATTGGCCTGCATTAAAATTGAAAGCCTCCAATCAAATCCCAAGACATGCATTAAATCATCAACAGAAGAATTGATGTTGGCCTTCAGTTTTCATCTCCAGTAATAATACTAGAAAGATAATTGCCATAATTTTTCAGCTTTTCGATAATTCTTTCAGCTACTGACTTAAATCGTATCTTCTTTGACCGGAAATTGCAGGCATCGGCGAACATGAACTTGTTGGGTCAAGGACTCAAGTAAGCTAGCCATAAACCCTACAGTTGCCGTTAGATATAATATTTCACCATTTCATTCTTTCTAGTCACCATCAAGCTCAATCTTGCAGCCCTTGATAGCTTTCATAGGACATATCCTACAATATCTCATATCGAAACACGTACATGGTAAACAACTTTACGACCTGAACTTTTTTTTTTCTCTCTCTTGATCAATCAAACAGTGAATAAACCATTAGTGATTTGCTTAAAAAAATAATATATTAAAAAAAAAAAACCAACTACTACTTGAAAGTTGAACATGATATATCCTATATAGATTGTACAACTCTATCCTTTACTTCTAATAAAACAACTAGGAATGGACTTGGTTACTAGTTCTTTCCCAGTCAAGATCGAGTCACAGCAAGCATACACTTTAAACGAAACGATTAGAAATTCGGAAGAAAGAAACGATTCAATTTTGACCCAGAAAGAAAAAACGAAATACAATAATATTTAAAGTTGAAGCATTCAGCTTAAAGAACAAGACAATTGATCCAAGAAACAAAATAACAGTCCAGAAACATCCGTAAAATTTCCCGCCACCTATTTCTCACTCGTTTAAAATTAAACAACAAGACAACACAGAAACAGTTGAATTTTCACATCAATTTCGCAGCAAACAAGAAAATGTGCATGTGGCCCAACTCAAAGACTCAGTGCCCAGTTCTTCCATCACAGTTAATCAAAAGAAGTAAAGAAGAATCAAGAACCAAAAAAGCAACTAACCCAAATGTAGTCATCGATGTCGCCGAGAGAATCCATGGGCAAACTGGATGAAGGTTCAGACACGGCCATTGAAGAAACAACAGCTTCAACTCTTGTCTGAGAAGAAATTTGAAGGCTAGAGAAGAGATTTGAAGGCAAAAGATAGAGAGAGTATTAAGAGGAAATTGCAATGAGCATCGTGTTCGCCCCTGAATCCTTCGTCCACACAAGGACCAGATTCTACTACGTGTTTTTCTCTCTCTTGTTTTTCTCTCTCTTGAAAGAGAGGGCCGGAGAGAGATACGAATTTTTGAAGGGCTGAAATTTTTTTATAGGTATTTTCTAATATTTCTCTTTTCCTAAAATCATAATTAATTTGTTAAATGTAATTAAATTAAAACATTAAATCATAGCCGTTTGATATCTAAGATGAGGATACAGTTGGAAGGTTCTATTAAATTTACGACCAAAATTAATTATCAAAACTTTTTTTGTTTTTTTTTTAATAAAAATGTTGAAATGGATAAACCCAAGTTGAAAGAGTACTCCCTATGGATAAAATAATTAAATAGCTAATTAAATCTAAAATACTAATTAAGTTTTGTATTTTTAGATAATATTATTCTTTTCTAATAAAACATTACAATCGTGTTTTAGTAAAAATTATGAATCAAATAAACACAATGATTAATATGAACAATAAATATATAATTTTACATATGCTCAATAAAGTAGAATGTGAATGTTCTCTATTATTAAGTGAATTTAATAGGATCGATGAGATAAAGTCAACCTGAGTCGAACGAATCGATTCTCATCACGAGGACACAGACTCAAAGCAAATGAGTTTAGATGCATGTTATATTTTTTATGATAACGACATACCATGTATTTCTTACATTAGAATTATAAAAAAAAAACCTATAAATATAGAGATGAATAACATAAGTGATAATCAGATTAGATCGACATTGGACAGGCAGAGATTTTGGATTTAGTTTAGTTTAAGTAACTAACCCATAGTATATCCTCGAATTCACGTGCTAATGTGTATTTAGAAACATTAGTATTTAATTATTAAAAAATCCTTGTCTTAATCCAATAATAATAATAATAATCACTCCATAATAAACTTCAATTACATTTATATTTTCTAGAGACTAAAATAATATTGATTTTCCTAAAAGTACGATAGAAGATTTTTTTTATCTTCGAATAATAAAAATTAGCATGAATTAATGTGTAAAACTTAAAATGAATATATTTTGCAACCATTAAAACGCTAATTTTGTAGGTGATGTTGTAAATAATATCTACAAGATCTCTCGAGTTAAAATAAATTGCAAAGAACAATATATGAACAAAGCTCATCTAATATTATCTAATATAATGTTATTACTTCAAAGTCAGAGATTCGATTCTCCACTTCACACATGGTCAAATAAATAAATTACGACAATAGTTTTGACTTTTTATATAGTTGAGCGTAAGTTGTAAATGACACTAGGCACATATTTTTCAAATATTATCATCTATGGTTGCATCAATTTATATATTACATTCTAACACCCCTGAAAACATGTTAGAATATCCCGATAATTTAAGTCACTTTCTATTTTTAGTCCATGTATTTTCAATTATTCAATTTTAACTTTCACAATCTTAAATTTTAGTTATTACACTTTCAATGAATTTTAAATTTAATTCTCAAAATTAGTTACATAATAATAACTTTCATGCAAAAAAAAAAAAAAAAAAAACATCATGTACACATATTTCCCAAATTTATAAAGAAAATGCCAACAGAGACATTTTTCTAATAAAAAACTATCAATAATGATCCATCCGTAGAAGGTTAGATTTCACACCTTTATGAGGAACTGGTTATTAATCGGACCATTGATTCACAGGTACAAAAAGAATTCATAAACTATGTGTGGGGATTAATTTTAAGTTGAACTATCATCAATCAATCTCCCAACCTTTTTGAATAAAATAGAATATAAGAATGAATGAAAATGATGATGAACAGAAAGCAACAAAAAGAAAAGTAGTTAAAGAAATAAGGAGAAAGGTTTGTTTTGTTTCAAAGAAATGTAGTTGCCGCCTAATATGCCTTCGGTTGTTTTAAGCTGTCGGCAGAAATGGAGCCTAAAGTTGATAATTATAGCATTAGACGGCATGGCCAGGGCGGGCAGCAGCAGGAGCAGATGGGAAAGCCACATCACTGATGCCGCCCAAACCTGCCTCTTCAGATTCCATTTGATGCTATCTTTCTCATCCACATTCAGCCAAATCTTATAATGAATATGATGTTTATGCCAATTAGGATGTGATTTGCATGTTTCTATGTTCACACTATAAATGGGGTTGGGAGATGTCAATCCAACACATACTTTCACTAGATAAAACACTGACTACCTTATTTAATCAAGGTTGAAACTTCGATCTTTCATTACTTAGTCCTACCATCCGGAGAAAATAAGTAAGTGAATTGGTCACACCATGCAAGAGAGTTTTGTGCTCCATCTATGCATTTTATATGACATCAATTCTATTCCCTGTATTTTTCAAGTTCTATATGGATATGGCTTGAACTTTAGATTCTTATCTGTTATAAGCATCCCATTGAGGAAATGGGATATTCTATGTCAATAACCTTGATACTGTGTAAAGCAGGCTAAAAAATAATGTAGGACTTCTGCAGATATTCTTTTGAGTGTGGGTGAGCGTACTTTGGCAGAGGATTCTGTGACAGAAGATTGTGTTTGGTAGTTGGAAACTAAAGGAAATTTGTGTTTGACCTAAGTTCTGGCTTAATAATAAGGGTGATTTGATCCAAGTTTTTCTTTCTAATGAGGAAATTTGACTATCATTGAGAAAAGAGGGAAGAATACACAGAACAAAAGAGCCAAAAGGGAAAGGCAAACTACAAGAACAAGCTCCAATCAAGAGAAATAACGCCAACGGTTAATAAAATACCAAAATACTAACAAACACTTATGCCTACACTTGCAGCACAATAGGCTTGTTCCAAAGTTCTCTGAAGTACTGACAAATACAACTCATCTAGCTGAGCAACTGCATGCATCTAACTTCATGAAAATTTGACTTATAAAACCTCAGATATCCAGTTTTTTCTCACAAGAAACTGCATAAGGCCCAGCACTAGTGGTTTCGGTTGGTTTGAAGCACACTCTCCATAGAAAGGATTCTGGCTTGGTAAACAGTAGCTAAATCCTTGAACCGCTTTTTGCTTCACCATAGATGTTGTCTTACTCTATGGCAGCTTAGGTTAATTGCAAAGATTCTTTTGTTATCATATCCAAGTTCTGCACTAGGATTCAGAGAGAAATTTTTTCTCATCTCATCCAGAACCACTCACCAAATTGGATTTCAAGTATTTACACCAATGAACTAGCTAAGATTTGCAACCACAGCAACCAAACTGGCCTCAAGGTCCATCGTTTTGGTCAAACATATTCACATTGGAGTTGCCCAATATCAGAAACCTATGGAAAGAGCAAAATTTCCTATACGTCCTCATAGGAACCTAAGGCCTGGCATGTTTGAGAGTAAATTTGTTATGGTTAAAATCACATGTTCCTTCAAAGTTACTCCAAAACCGTCTCTGAGCATTCAAATCAATTTGAGTATGTTTATAAGTGATTTGAATCATTTCAAAATCAATCTCAATATGAACTTGAACTATCAAACCCATACAGTAGAGTTCTCACCATCCTTCTTCCTTGGGAATTATAATATACAGACAGGCTTTTGTCAGTAATATCAAAGTTCTGACCTAGATTTGAATGCATAGTATTTATACCAATATGATTGAATCTAAATACATAGCAAGAATAGTAACGTTTCAACTCCTCAAAAAAAGATCAAAACTAAGAAAGAACAGTGAAGAGGGGGAAATAAAGTACCTATACTCATTACTGAAACAGTCTTTTTAAGTTAATGAAAGAATTATTATCTATCCTCTCCTCAAAAGCAGTATCAAATCGACAAGGGAAGAAAGACGAACTTGAGTATGAACTGTTACCAGTCTTCATCTGCTATGAATTGATGTATAACACCATCACCTAAATGTAAATCACAAGAGGTGATTTGCTCACTTGGTTGGAGGAGTATTGCTTCCATTCAGAACTTGCCGCCGAATATTGTTTTGATCAACCGACTCCAATGGAGTGGCTGTCTCATTCCTGATCCGCTTGATTTTGGGGCTCAGAAGGCCCCTATGGCGAAATCCATACAGCTTGAGAACTTGATTGTCAGCAAAATTGAAAGCCCTCTCCATGCTACTCAAACACCTTTCTACTGGATAGTCTCCATAGCTACCACAAGGTTTGCAACCAACAAAATGCGTCACGAACGGCCATCTTTCGTCGCCCAATCCAGGGTGATACTTCTCAATCATTTCTTCATACCTATCGACTAATCCAGCCCAGTAACCATGCAAATAGTATGAATTCTCAAGAAACACCTTATCCATCCATTGATCTTTCTGAGAAAGCAATAAATATATCAAAGCTGACTGATCATCAGCCTCAAATGCTGGCCTTCCCTTCAAGTTTGCAGTTAAAATCTTCCCAGCCTCTTCTCGAATAGGACCCTTTGGTCCCATTGGAGCCCAAGCATCCAGCAAATCCAAAGACCACTGACAATTCCTAAACAAAAAGCTTCCTGTATTGAGTGCAATCCAGGACTTTTGGTTGAACATCAAATCAGGGTAACCATGAACGACCAAGTTATAGTTATCATACTTTTCGAAAGGAATCTCAAACACCATATCAGTAAACAAAGCATCACTGTCCATCCACCAAATCCACTCAACCTCAGGGTGGGACAACATCAATCGTCGGATCAACGGCAACTTGGCCCAATACCCAGCAAGTTCCTTATCTAAATGAGCTATATTGTAAACAATTTCAATCCCATGAAGCCTGCAATAGTCAATTTTATTCTTGATTGCCTTCAACAAATAATGATCCCCAATTGGGTTGTCACAGGGTTTTGGGGGAGAACCAGTAACAAGCAAGATCCTAGCTCTTTTATTAACATAATTCGGAAATTCTGGGTTTTGATCGAGCCAAACCTTTCGTTCCTGATTCCAGTTAACAATCTTGGGCCCAAGCGTGTAAGTAACATTAGGGTTGATTTGGGTGTCGACAGGATCATCCGGGTCGTTGAGGTCGCCGTCAGACCGAATCTCAGCGAGGATCCGGTTGGTTTCTTCGATGATATTCTGGTTCACAGCGTCAGCCTCGGAGCTACCAAGGTTGCCAATACCGATTGTACCACGAAGAACAAGGATGGTGACGAATCCACACAATATGGTGATCTTGATATTGTTGAAAGTCTTCTGGATCTGACGGCCACGGGGCATTCCAGGGAACCCACGACTTCTCCTGCCGTTGGCGGTGGCAGCAGTGGTGGGTAAACTATTCCCTCCACCACCGGTTCTCTTCTGAGCAGAAATATTGTCTAGTCCCATGTTTCTTCTCCCTTCTCTTTATACAAATCTGTCTCCTGAGCAGAGATAATGCAGGATTTGGAGCTAATGGGTCATGAGGGAAATGGGGTTTCCCTCTATCCAACAGCTCTCTCCACCACCCCCACCAATTCAATTATGTCAGCAAGATCGGGAATCGAAGAGATGAAAGTGGAAATGGGAAGAAACAGAAAAACAAACAATCATGGAGCGAGAAGAATAGAGGAGTAATGGTAATGGATATAGAGTTATAGGTAATGAAAGGTCAATTCATTGGGGGGTAATGGTTGAGGAACAGCTAAGGAAGGAAGAAGAGAGTTATCTCAGCAAACAGCACCGACTGTCTGTGAATTCATCAAAGGCCAATTCTTTGAATGATTCGATGTTTTATGTTATGGGAAAAATAAATATTAAAAATTTAAAAAAAAAAAGGAATTTATTTATATGAATTTCTCTCATTTGTGATTGGATCCATTTCTTGTAATAATTATTTGGATTTGTTCTTTTAATTTAGGGATTTTTTTTACCCTCTCAATAATAATATACCCATTTTCCAAAAAATTGTTGCAAATATAGTAAATAATCATTGATACACTTTAATGTATTCTTATAATTTTTATAAATATTGTTATATATTTAATTATTATTCATAAAATTGCTACCTACTATAATTATTGTAAATATTTTTTTAGTACAGTTAGTGTCGGGTTGGTTATTATTCATTATTTTACCTATATATACTTAGATTATTATTCATTATACTTTACTGCCTCCAATTTCCTTCTCTTTTTTTTCCTTCACACAATATAATATTTTATGATATGTAATGTATACATATATCTTCTTTTCTTTCTTTTTTTTTCCAAAATGAAAATACATATAATATCTTTTAGAGAAAGAAAATATGGTATGAAAAAATTTAGGAAGGATTTTGTTACAACAATGAAATAAGCCAAAATGAGTTAATCAAGATAAATGTTATTAGAGTTTCTATTTTTTTTACCATGTATAACTTTGTATCAAAGTTGCTCCTAAACTCTTAAAAGTTTCAAAAATACTCTTAAACTTACAAAATAGTTAAAAAAAAAATATCATTGTCGTTAGTTTTGGATGAAAACCGTCAATGTTTTGTTTCAAAAATACCTAAATACCTTTGTTGTCAGTATATATATACAAACCATTAATACTCGTTTAAAATATTCTTGAACTTCTAAAAGATGAATTAATACTCTTACCCTTGGAAGAAAAAAATTAAGAAATCTCTTCATCTTTTGGGGTAGGATCCTCAACATACCTTCCTCGAGATGGTACCTATTTGAGTATGGTTTTTAGGTCAAATGACTCAATTTCAAATTTCGATCAAATAGTGGTTTGGACTTTAGGACTCTTATATCATATCAGATTAAATAAACACGGGGTTTCATTTCAGTATTGATTAAAAAAAATGAGATCTCCTCGTCTTTCCGAGGTGAGACTCTCAGCTGCATATAATCCTAAAAACTTTCAAACAACCAGACTGCAGGATGGAAAGTAAAAAACAAGAACTTTGTGTTCATATGCCGCAGTATCTGCATACTTAGAATATCAAAATCTCAGGAGTTTCCAAGCAACCAATGTGATAGGAAGAATCGTGGGGTTGTTCTATCATGGCTGCTTAGATACTCCCCTACCTAAGATCAGAAATGTTTTCATTAGCACTTGAATTATCTAAACCATGTGATCAAAGAGTTCTCCCCTTTATTTCCTTTGAAACTGAAATATGGAGACCAACTTTTGGCAGTTTATCAAAGTTATGGTCTAAGTTTGAATGCATAACATTGATATCAATATGAGCAAAGTCTAAATACATAGCAACTCCTCCAAAGAAGATCAAAACAAAAAGAACAGTAAATAAAGTACCTATACTCAATTACTGAAACACTATCTCTTTTCAAGTTAATGAAAGAATTCCACTCTATCTTTCTCAAAAGCAGTATCAGAATGACAAGAAAAGGAAGCAAGACGGACAAGGGTATGAACTATTACCGGCCTTTATCTGCTATGGATTCACGTATAACAACACCACCTAGAGATAAATCACACAAGGAAGCGATTTGCTCACTTGGTAGGAGGTCCATTGCTTTGATGCAAAACGTGCCGCCGAATATCGTTTTGATCAACCGACTCCAATGGAGTGGCTGTTTCATTCCTGATTCGCTTGATTTTGGGGCTCAAAAGGCCCCTATGGCGAAATCCATACAGCTTGAGAACTTGATTGTCAGCAAAATTGAAAGCCCTCTCCATGCTACCCAAACACCTTTCTACTGGATAGTCTCCATAGCTTCCACAAGGTTTGCAACCGACAAAATGCGTCACAAATGGCCACCTTTCGTCGCCCAATCCCGGGTGATATTTCTCAATCATTTCCTCATACCTATCAACTAATCCAGCCCAGTAACCATGCAAATAGTATGAATTCTCAAGAAACACCTTATCCATCCATTGATCTTTCTGAGAAAGCAATAAATATATCAAAGCAGACTGATCATCAGCTTCAAATGCTGGCCTTCCCTTCAAGTTTGCAGTCAAAATCTTCCCGGCTTCTTCTCGAATAGGACCCTTTGGTCCCATTGGAGCCCAAGCATCCAGCAAATCCAAAGACCATTGACAATTTCTAAACAAAAAGCTTCCTGTGTTGAGTGCAATCCAGGACTTTTGATTGAACATCAAATCAGGGTAACCATGAACAACCAAATTATAGTTATCATATTTTTCCAGAGGAATCTCAAATACCATATCAGTAAACAACGCATCACTATCCATCCACCAAATCCACTCAACCTCAGGGTGGGACAGCATCAATCGCCGGATCAACGGCAACTTGGCCCAATACCCAGCAAGTTCCTTATCTAAATGAGCTATATTGTATACAATTTCAATCCCATGAAGCCTACAATAGTCAATTTTATTCTTGATTGCCTTCAACAAATAATGATCCCCAATTGGGTTGTCACAGGGTTTTGGGGGAGAACCAGTAACAAGCAAGATCCTAGCTCTTTTATTAACATAATTCGGAAATTCAGGGTTTTGATCGAGCCAAACCTTTCGTTCCTGATTCCAGTTAACAATCTTGGGTCCGAGCGTGTAAGTGACATTAGGGTTGATTTGGGTCTCGGCAGGATCATCCGGGTCGTTGAGGTCGCCGTCAGATCGAATCTCGGCGAGGATTCGGTTGGTTTCTTCGATGATATTCTGGTTCACAGCGTCAGCCTCGGAGCTACCAAGGTTGCCAATACCGATTGTGCCACGAAGAACAAGGATGGTGACGAATCCACACAATATTGTGATCTTGATATTGTTGAAAGTCTTCTGGATCTGACGGCCACGGGGAATTCCAGGGAACCCACGACTTCTTCTTCCATTAGCGGTGGCGGCAGTGGTGGGTAAACCATTCCCTCCACTGCCGGTTCTCTTCTGAGCTGAGATATTGTCTATCCCCATGTCTCCTCTCCCTTCTCTCTATACAAAATATGTACACCCTCGGCTGAGGAACACTCGTATACAGAAAGATCTGACTAAATACTTCTAATTTCCCTGTATACAACAGCTATCTCCAATTCTTCCCCCCACCTTCAATTCAAATAAGCGATGAAGATGAGGAATCGAAAAGATAGGGAGGAAAATAAGAGAAACATGGAGAGGAAGAATAAAGGGGTAATGGGTAATGGTCAATTCATGGAGATGATTAGTAGAGATTTTGATGAACAGCTAAGAAAGGAAGATGAGGCGAAAGAGGAAGAGTTGAAGAAAGGAGAAAAGCTGTGTGAGCGAGTACCACCGACTGTGTGGGATTTGAACTATTGAACGGATTTTCTTTCCTTCGATGATTCGAACTATAATGTAAAATAATAATAACTCATCCTACATTTCTAGTCATGTTTATAACATGACCTAAACATAAGTATGATAGACTGAAAAATTAAGTCGACAGATCAAAATCGATCAAATTGAAGACTACGATTGCAGATAAGAGAAGAGTCGGTGTGAATTTGAGAAAAATCAAAACTTGATGACATTTTAAATTTTTTTAAAAGGCTTAGCTGATCAAGATTTGATTGATTAAATATGAGTATCAAATATCATATGCATTTGTCTGATTTGTGATTGGATCCATTGTTTTGTGATAATTATTCGATTTTTTATTTATTTTTCTTTTTGATTTTGTAATAAAAAGAAAATTATTAAAGAAATTCCGACTTCCTACGTCCTGTCAAATGGCGAAAGTACATATTAGTTGGACACCATACTCCTATTTTTATTTATTATAATTCTTTAGTTGAAATTTCAACACTAAATTACCCCTTTTTTTCTTTCTTATTTTAAATAAATTATCTTCTTCTCTTTTCAAATTTAATATTGATTATTTCCCATCCCGATAATTGTTGTACTCGAAAAAAATCTTATTTTCGTCTATTACATTTTCGATAGTAAATATGGTAAACTCATTATATTATTGACCAAATAACCAAAAATTCGAATCTCCACTAAGCCAAAGTGAACTTAGCATGACATTTTGACTTAGAAGTGGGGAGTCTGACTCCACATTCTCAATTGTTGTACTAAAAAAATCTCCATTAAAAAATAATATTGATTAAATATAAAAAAATAACACTTCAATATTATATTAATTAATGTCTCGAATTAAACAAATTTAAAGTTAAAAAGTGGATGTAGTGAAAATGTACACAACTCAACTCGACTGACATAAAGTATATATTCTGGATCTCGGTTCATCTAAGTTTCATATCTTCTACCCTAGATATGGTTGAACTCAAAATTGATTCTGACCTCTAAAGTGAATTTTATTATTTATTTTCAACGTGTGGAGGCTCAAAATCTTAGAATGAAAATCTTCCAAATCTCCATTCAAAATCGTTTAGGCCTAGAACTGATTTGCTTAAAAGAGTACATTCTGTATGGATAGATATATCTCATGGTATCATTAAATTACTATACAAATCTTGAAAAGGGAGGCCCTATGAAATGATTTAATTTGACTAATTTAAAAAAATTCAAGAAGTTATTTCCAAGACAGATTCTTACTTACCTTTCTTTCTCTTTTCTTTTGATTTCTCAGCTGCAGCTTTGTTCTGCTTCTCAGCACTATTGCTTTCTTCAACAATTTTATTCTCAATCTTTCTTGTTGGCTTGAAAACCTTTGTGATTGAAGGATCCAAAACCTCACTTGAGCAGTTAAGCAAAACACCCATAGCCATGGCTTCCTCCCACAGTTGCCTCCCCATTTCAAAATCACCTCCTCTACAAAGCTTTGGTATAAGCACATCATAAACTGGCCCATACCCCCCCAATGAGCTTCTCTTCATCTTCTCAAAAAGCTCTAGTGCATAATTTGTTCTCTCTACACCACACAGAATACCAATCAACTCGTAGTAGAGTTTTCGATCGGGAGTCAATCCTTCTTCAATCATCTCGTTCACGATTCCACGCCCTTTCCCAAATCTTCCAGTCAAGAACAACACTCTCGCGACGAGATAATAGCTTACGCAATCAGGTCGACAACCCAATCGTTTCATCGACTCGAGGATTGTACATGATTCCTTCACTCTCCTAGTTCTGCACAGACATGATAACAATATATTGTAACTGATTGAGTTGGGAGCAATTTTGTAGGATCTCATTTCCATCATAACATTCAAGGCTTCAGGCACAAGACCTGAAGGATTTTTCTCAACATTTTTGTCACAAAGACACTTGAGGAAAGTGTTGTAGCAGAACAAATCTGGCATGGTTCCATCTGACTTCATTTCTTTCAGTAGTCTTCTTGCTTCTTTTGTGTTCTTCTTAATAGACCATCCATATAGAAGGCTTCTATAGATGCAACTCATTGTGCTAGAAATCTTGTCCTTGTGGTGCAAGACAACTCCTTCTGCTCTTTTAGCATGCCCTTTCGTACAAAGAGCAGTAATAATAGCAGTGACAGTAAATTGGTCATGTGGGCATTTGTACTTCTCTAGGTTCTTGAACAGACCCAATGCTTCATCTTCTCTACCCATTTTGACAAAAGCTTCAGCCACACAGCCGAAGGTCTGGCCGTCCATTGAGCGGTCAGCTTTCTTAAGATTAGAAAGTAAAATGTTAATAGCAGTGTAGTCCTTCTTCTGAGCAAAGAAGCGGATGGCATAATAGAAATCTTCATCTTCTAAAGTGTGGTTTAACTTCTTAAGAGACCACAAGAAAAATCTAAGCAATCTTCTAGTGGGAGCTTCATTTTTGCTAGAATCAATAACTTGGGTAACTAGTGAAGATGTCAAAGATATTGTACATTTGTTCAGACTGGATTCCAATTCATCTAAACCACCGATCGTGCATGAAATCACGTCACACAGTTTTGATACAGCAGCTCCATTGTTTACGGTGGAATGAAGGGAACAAAACCGATGCTGCGTACAGACGGATTGCGCAACGAAGCTACCCCATTTTAACTTCAACAATGAAACGCATCTTCTCAGGGACATTTCATCGAACATATGGCGTTGCATCTCTATGCACGGAGAAAACCCAACACCAAGAAAAGATAATCGCGTGGGTGTCTGCTTACGTCAATTGCCGGAGTAATGTAATCGTCGACGTGGTTTCGTAGATTCGCCGGAGACGTAGAAGACTGCGTGTGTGAAAATGCCTCCAATCTCAGGCACAAAATCGTGGGCCTGAACCTGCTAGCAAGTAAATGGGTCATCGGAGAAGAACAACCGACGTCTACCTGCGTGGGTCGTTGCCGTTTCTCGTCGGAGGGTCGCCGGAAACGAGACCGGGTTGGGGGCGGAGGCTGGGTGAGAGAGGGGAAGAAGATTACTTGTTTATTTTAGCATTTTCCCTTTTTCTTTCCTTCTTTTGGTGACATCATAAATAGAGCCTTTTTCTTCCAATTTCTACCTAAACTCTAAATCAAAACCAATTTTCTCAAAAATAAACCAATATCAAATTAAAAATTAAATTCTAAAAAACATAAATTTGAAACTATCATTTTAAATCTCTCACCCAAAAAAAAAAAAAAAAATTAAATATCTTAAATTAATTACCCTTAAATCTAGTTTACCAATCAAATTCTACTAATAAACTAAGTCAATATCGTTGCAAGTAAAAGTTACTAAACCTTCATAATTTATTAGAACAACCACATGAAGTGGATAGAACTTTCAACCTTTAAAGATAGATTATGTCAATTGTCGTTGAATTAAGGTTATTTAGCACTAAACTCCAGTTTCGTAATGCTCAAATATAATATTTAAAAGAGAGAGTATTTTATCTAATCTAACAAAACAGGCACAGAGAAAAGTGATGTTTGTTCTTAAAATAATGAAAAGGGATTTATTGGAAATTTGAATGTTAGACAGTGAACTAAGTATAATATAACATCAGAGCTACTTCAATAATGGACAAATTGACCTCTCATCACTAGGAATGGATAATCAACTTTTTTGCTACCAATCTAATGCCAGCACTCTGTTGATAGTCATATGTATCCAAGGAAATGAATGCATCTAAACTGGCTCCAGGTTTGATCAAGCTATCAAGCTCTGCAGCATCAAATTTACTGAATATCAGCCTTTGAGCAGCGCCTGATGCTTCTTTTTGGTACATCTCTGTACCATAATTTGCTACATCTCCACTTACTGCAGTTGGAATGCTGTGAAAAAACAAAGTTAATATCATTTAGGAAGTGACCAAGAAGAGGAAATTTATGAATTCGTAGAGCAGATGAACGATTTAGATGGCAAGAAATGAAAATTTGAAGCAAGCAAGCGTGCGGATCATATGTTGGACTAGATTTTCTCTGTGTTTCTTTTCCCTCATTTGATAGTTCAATTCATCACAATGTTTGTCGATGATAGTAGTCAGTTTACATGTCAAAGGATCAGGTGGGACACGGGAGTACGACTTACTGTAATCTCATTGTCGGGTAGTTGAAATAACCATTCTTTCTCGTCACCACAGGCCTCCATTCAGAACCGCTGCCGGAATCAGAGAATAATCTCTGAGCCACTCCATCAGATGCTTCAAGAACCGTGCATAAACTTGGTGGTACATCAACCACAAAACTCAACCTTGGACGGCCAGCGTAGTCAGTGAATTTCGTGCTTATGCCAAACCGAACTCTCAGATTATTACATAGAAGCTGTAAACAGTCATCTTTGTGCCACAATTGTATTCTCTGGCTCCCACGAAAAAATGGAACGAAAGATGCAGTGATGAACGAAACAGACACCTGATCTGGGTCCAAAAATTCAGTAGTAGTGCGAAGACTTGTGGAAGTATCCTCTGACGGAGATGCTTCGGTAGATACTGCGGCATGTTCTTCTTCCATGCTGATATCTGTTTCGAGTGTTTCACCTGTTATTTGGTCGCTGATAGTGTGCATATTAAAAGAATCTGATTCAGTTGCACTAGGATCAGCCAGATCTGAGGCTCCGTTCTCGGAACTGCAAGTTACGAGAGATAGTATCGGATGAGTTTCCCCTTGTTGATCTGTTAGAGATATGGGATTACCACCAATACTTGAACTTGATGCATGAGAATTATTATTTGAACTATTCCCCTGTGGAGATGACTTTGCAGCACGACGCCTAGTAACAGCATTTGGAGAAACCCAACTGTTTTCTGGGAAAACTTCGGGTAGACTTGATTCCTGTTGCCAGACAACAGTTTAACCCACCATACAATTCTTATATAAAATGGTCATTATAAGAGCAAAACTAATGCAACTATGCTGATGTTAGACAAAGTTAAACTTTAAAAAGAAACTGAAAGACAAACTACTACAAGAATGTCTCCACATGGCAGGTACTAGGCAGGCAAAATGGAGACAAGTAATGTCAATTGATGCAAAACTGACAATGAAGCATTTGGGGCCTATCATGATCTATATTCAGAAAGAATCGCGGTTATCAAGGGCTGACATCCAAGTGGTCAATATTCAGATAATGCAACAAACTTTCGATGTATATAATCATTGGCAGTGGTCTAAACTGCAAACCATTAATTAATTATTGACATAGTTCCAATTTTACATGAACAGATTAGTTATGTTCAACATCTTAAATTTATACATTACCAGAAACAAGACGGTTGCACAATACTTTAGAACTTCAAGATTCATCCTGACATCATCCAAACTCCTGGAGAATTACAAAGACAAAGTCAGATAACTAGAAAACGCTCCTTTAGTTTAAGCTAAAAATTAGTAGCAAGTTTGAAGAGTTGCCTGTGTGTTTGTTGTCCTATCCCGAAATAGGAAGCAAGAGTGGCCATCTACAGGGAGGAAAGGAACATCAAAAACAAAACAAAAAATAATAAAGAGTTACCATAGCTTCTACAACCCAGAACCCAAAGTCAGAGCATGCATGAAGATATATTATATAAAGCCAAGACAATGGGGTTGAATTAACAGGGAAACTCAAAACAAGGAAGAGAAATATCATTACAAGAAGCCTATTCTCACCCCTTTATGCATAATTTTTAGAATCTTAGTCGCTCATCATTACGGATCTTCCCCAAAAAGTGGTTTTCCCAACCCCTCGTTCGCATAATATTTAACAGTTAGATTCTAAATTGGTAAAACATTATATATTTGTAATATAATCCTATCCGAGTGCCAATTGTTAAACATCATTTAAGTCTCATAATTAGAGAGATAAATCCCAAAACTTCAATTACTGCTACAATTTCCTGCTTGAGTTCTTGATGTTGAAAACTCTAAATAAATTTTTGACGATGGCACCATCTAATGGAAACTAGTGTATAGATTTCTCAAAATCACCGAATCTTTTAATGAACGCAAGCCATAGCAAGCATGCAACAGAGAAAGAATTCAGTCATTACCTTCATGTCGCCAGCTCTCCTTCCAAACCTTTGAGTCAACAATGCCAATGAATCAATTGTACCTTTTGGCTCAGGTGCTGGCACACCAATTTCTGCAAAAGCCTCCCGTATTCGCGCACAATCAAATCTAAGTATGTTATGACCTGCCCATATCCGCCCTACAGGTAACAGCATCGCAGCAGAGGAAGCTCAAACACAGGCATATACTAAAATTAAAGTAAAAGAAGCACGAACAATTCTGAGCCAGAATCTCTCGTTTAACAAAAACCAGCTCTCAGTCCCATCAGAAGGCACCCAATTCAACTTTCACATCAATTTAATAATCAACCCACATGCATATATACTTCATTAAAAAGAGAGAGAGTACCGTGAAGGATATCGTAAACCCTATCAGCAATTTGGGCGAAAGTAGGGGAAGAAATGACAGCATCTCTAGTAATGCCATTGCATCGCACCGATAAGGAGGAAATGAGCGAGAGATCAGAGGGTTTTACGAGAGTAGAATAGCTTTCCAACTCAACCAGCTTCCTAGGGCACACCAGAATGGCTCCAAATTCCAAAATAGAAAATTTCTGGCCTTGGCGGGTGGGAACGGTGGTCTCGACGTCAAAGAAGGCAATCTCCGATCGATCCTCCATCGGACCACCCATGATTAAAGGGAGAGAATTTTCAATCGGAGAAGAGAGAAGATTAGCAGATTTGTGTGAGACTGAAGAAGAAGAAGAAGAAGAAGAAGAAGAAGAAGAAAGAAGGCGCGAAGAATTGAAGTTAATATAACATTAACGACCGCCGTGGGGTTTAAGAGGTTGCTTCGTGCGGTGAACTTCCAACGAACGGATCATTGGTCTCACTCTCATTCTAATTTCCAAATAAATCTCCTTTTTATATTATTAAAAAAATACAAGTTAATATTCTCGAAATTGATAATATAAGTTTTAACCGACTTCGATTTTGAAATTTTCATGTCTTTGCAACGTTAGAGATCTCACTTATTCGTTATATTTTTTTATTGTCTCTCCACTCGAATCCATGATTACTTGAGAACTTTTCTCGGATTTAGTTTGCTTTTATCTTAATATACTCACCTCTAACAAAAATAGCTTGACCATGTTGATTTTCAAATTCGAAATAACCTCGTACTTGATTTGGAGTGGAATGTTTATTAAGTCGGAATTAAGGTTTATTTGGTTTTTTAATTATCATTTAATTTAATGATTGAATTAATAATTTTGGTATCTATGGTTTGGGAAAATGTAGGGTATAAAAGTAATAATATTTTAGTGACATATTTAATAAATAAAAATAAAAGTTAAAAAGATTGGATGGGAATAGGAAAAAGGGTAGGACAGGGATATCCCATCCCAAAGATTGGAATGCAAATACTTAGACAAAACCATTTCCTAAAAGACAAGTAATTAAATGTGCAAATACAAAACCCTAAACTTTCATTCACCCCTTCTCCTCATTCCCACGTTTTCTTCTTCTTCTTCTTCTTTATATATATATATATATATATATAATTAGAGCTTTTTAAATATAAAAAAAAATGTGTGCAACTTTTTACAATTTATAGCAAAATTTTATAAATTTCTTACACAATCTATATGATATAAAAGATTGATACAAGTCTATCACGGATAGACATTGATAAAAGTTTGTCGATGTTTTCAATGATAGAAACTGATAAAAGTTATATTAGTGATTCTATCGGTGATAGATAGAAGTTTATCTATGCCTATCAGTTACTTTTTTTTTTTTTTTTTGCTATTTTTTATAAATAATTTGATATTTTTCTATATGTACGAAATTTCTCTATTATTATTATTATTATTATTTAACAATCACTCAAAATGGTTAACTCATTGGTTTGTTTATTGGTTTTAAAATACAGTGGTTGAATTATAGGTTTAATTTATGAATTTTGAAATTTGTATTTATTTAATATTTAACAACTTAAAAAATTATTGATAGATCGTGCTAAACTTTTTAACTTTTTGCCAATTTTATTTCTTTAGATTCTTGATATATTCTATCATTTTTTTAAAAAACAATTACAAATGTATTGAACACAAAATCAAATGTTTAAGAATTTATGAAATAGTTCAAATTCAAAGATTGTTAGGAAAACAATTAAATGTTCAACAACCACACTGTACACTTTTTTTAATACAAGTTCAAAACTTTAGAAATTTACATATATAATGTTTTATTTTATGGTTAGACGGATTACAAGGAATTGTTGCAATTGCAACTCAACTAGCAATTAAAATACAAGTGCAATATCAAGATGAACTAATCTCTGCGCATTCCATTTCATCATGCAATTTTTTAAAATACAAATAAGTAAGAAGAATATGACCCATGACAACTATGAATTGACACAAAGATAAGTGTAATTAGATGAACACATACGTATGTCGAACTCTCTAATTAGATAGTAAATAAAATAAAATAAAAATACTTTTTGATTAGGAAACAATGATTGAATAATTGGGTGTAACCTATAACTCAAAAATAATAATATAAAGATTATTATTGAAGATGATGCATATTCATATTGATAATGGAGATAGTCAAAGCTGCCAATTGAAACACATTACTATTATTATTCTTCAATGGTGAAATGATTCCTTCTTTTTCTTTAAACCCATCTTCACAAGTTGAAGGAGCTTCCATAATTGAACTTACCTTAATATTTGCATCTTTGTAATCCCTCTTTTTGTATTCTCTTTTTGCCTCTTTCAATGTTGGAACTGCATCAGAATAAAGCTCTAGACAATCCTTCAAACAACCCTTGATGAACTCTTCCATTTCTTTGTTCCTCAAAAGCTTCTTGATTTCTCTTCGAGTGCTCGTTATGTTGTGTCGCAACAAATCCATTGAAATGAGGCCGAGTTTGTGAAGATTCGCCGAGTGACTACGGTTGTCGGATTCTAAAGAAGTAACACAAAATTTGTAGGTGAGATTTGGGGTACTCTCAGCTGATTTCTTGCATGTTTCTTGAATGATATTGTAGGAGTTTGAACAAGTTTGGGAGAAGGAGGCAAAAATGAGTATAAAGAAAGTAGTGAAGGAGAAGAGAAAGGGAGTAGAAATCATGATCATTTAACTTTATTTTCCTTTGGCTAATAGTTTTAGAAAGAAGGATGTTTTGTTTTTTTTGGTTGATCTTTCTTTTTAGTTCATGAGGTTTTATTTATAATTTGGGGAAAGGGGAGGGGGTCCATGCTTGGATAGTTTCTAAGACTAGATTAAGTGGAGTGAATTTTTTTTAATTATTATTATTTTAGATTTTAAAAAGAAAGAGGGGAAAGAATTAATTGCAAGTAAAATTGGCCTTTGGATTACTGTTGTTTCTTTTTTTATTTTTTAAAAGAAAGTGAATATAATTTTAGTCCTAAAGAAAATATTATCTGTGAATATATTATCAAAATTTGTAAATTATCAATAGATAACCAAAGGTTTTTTTAAAATATAAATAATAAACCAACGTTAAATTCAAGATTTATTGAAAATTCATAAATTAAATTAATCTTTTGTGCATGAGAATCTTGCATAAAATGAGTTTTTTTTTTTTTTTTTTTTTTTAATGAGATTTGGATCCTCTCTGTCACTCATTGTCACGGTCTATAGTTGCATTGCACTTGAAGGTATTCTTTAGAATTTTCTAACAATTTCTGGTGTTTTCATCAGTGAACTCTATCACTAGCAACAGTATAGATTAAAGAACAAATGAAATTGAATGTTATAAGAAAAGAAACAGAATGGTAAAGGGGTCCATCTTTCCATACCGAAAATAAAAATAAAAGAAAGTATTGTGGTTGAAAAATTATAATCTCTGATTCTACTAAATTTGATTGCAAAGCTAAGTGGTCTTAGCTTAGAAGCAACAGAAAATCCACAAAAGTCAAAGAAGGCCTGTCGTCCTGACACTGAAGCTTACCCGACGCCTTCGGGTTTAGTTGCTTCTACTCTAGTCATTATAATTTCCAATTCCAACAAGCTCTTTACCTTTGTGCAAATATACAGTATATACAAATTATTATTCTAATTTCATCTCTCGTTTTTCTCTAATTATTACTTCATTTCCATCTTTAAATTTTAAACCCATTTAAAAGAAGTTTATTAATTCCCCAAACACTAACAATCTCTTGTACCAAAGTAATTGTCCGAACAAATGTTATGTGCAAATGTGCAAATATGAATCGTAATAGAAGAGTAATTAAGTTACCTTTTAAACTAGCACCCTAGGCTTAAAATAACACTAATTTCATTTCATGACTAATTGTTAAGCAACAAAATGTTCAATTAGATGATAAGATTCAGTTCTACCTGAATCAAGTAGATGATGGGGTGAGCTCCTCCTCCAACCTGCTTAAGCAGAGGGATTGAGTCCACCATTTCGCAGTACTAATCAACTGCCAAATCATCTATTATAATTAAACCCGGGAAAGTTGCAATAAATAATGCTACAGAGCTGTGGATGAATGATTTAACTATGAGGAACTGAATATACCCCTCCAGCTCCAACTATTCAGAATCAGAACCCGAAAGATGCATCTGATAAGCATTTGGAGGCTCAAAGTCAGTGAGGGAAGGAGGTACGTCAGCATTTGATGCGGTTCTTGAACGGTTTCTTCTTCTAGGTTTGCTTCCTTCCTGAAACGGAAAAACATTCGCACGTTAAATATCCATATATAGATCATTATAGTTTCCATTCCAACATAAGATACATTATTATGATAAAGGCTATCCGAACATGGTCTTTCAAGTTATAAAACACAAGCCCATTAAGGATTCTTTTTATTTGAGACTCCCTATTGAAAAAACCATTAAGGAACATTTCTTGAGCCCTCACTCAGTTACCTTGGTATTTGGTTGACTTGGTTGAGTGGATTCACTTGGGGGGTCTGGTTGCCTGGCTGGTCGAGATGGGGGAATGGGTTGAGACCTCCGTAGCCATATTGTGCCGAGAGACAATAATGATGCAAGAAACAAGACTGGACCAATCCTTGGGTCCCCTAGTCGGTCAAAGATTCCAACTTTGATGTGCTCAATCCTCTTCAACACATTGGTAAGAAAACTACTCCCAGCACTTCCAAAACTCATAGGTTCCGGATCTTCATGAACAAGTTCAGGAGCCTTCACTCTCTGGCATTTAGAAACACAAGGATGCACTTCAGTCAATTAGTCCCCACACCTCATTCTTCTTCCTCTTTTTATTTCTTTTCAATAATAAACAATGATCTTGCAAGAAGGGAAAAGAAAGAAAGCCTACGAACAAGGGGTTGAGAAAACCCCTCACCCCTGAAGCTACGGAATAAGAGCCTTCGAACTATCAGAGTTACGAATAAATGCCTCAATAAAAATAAATAAATAAATAAACTGTTGAAGTGGCTTACATAAAACGGCAGATCCCTCGAATCACCATCCTCGATTATTTTTGAGACCCATTGAACAATCTACAAAAAAAGAGAAAAGCAACACTAGTAAGAGAAGGATACTTAAGAGAAGGATACTGAAATCCCGTGTTCAAAACCTAGGTGCTATTTCCTACATTATTAATGAATCTCCCATATTATAAATTGAATTAATTTTCAAGCCCACAACCGAGGTAAAAACTATAAGCTTTAACTCTACAATAAGCTAACATACATTACAATATTGAACACCTAAAAGAATAAAAAAGCATCATTACAAGCTCTTAACTATATCGGTGACATGCAGGGGTTGATGAGGTCAATGAAGTACTAGGAAACGAAGCCTAACCTCTGAAATTTCAGATGAACCATTGTAAACAGCCACAAGCTGTGCAGCAAGATCCAGATCATCGGATGATGTATCAAACACACTTCTTGGCTTCGTCTCCTTAGCTTTAGTAGCATCCCTTTTGTACCGCACAATAAATAATCGAGGCACGTCACTGAGATCCCTCATTGGTCCACAAGTTTCATAGCTAGATTCAGAGCTAATGTAAAAGAAACAATATTTCTAGAAAAAATTAAGGATGTATCAGTGAGAGAGAGGGAGTAAGAGGAAAAGGCATGGACATTATGTAAACAGAGGGTTGACATTGATTATCACAGTATCAGTTGCATCGAAAAACTTTTGGGGAGTGTATGATAATTGATACATTTTATTACTACTTTTTAGTTTTTGACAATGGAGATACACATAAAACATAGGTAGGACACAAGAGGGCATTCTTAAAAATGCAGAGAACATTTTTTTGTAGAGAATATAGACGTAACTACTGAAACATGGCAGTTTTTTCCATCAGGAGTCGATAAAAAATACCTATATCAAAGTGGCTAAAACAATTATAACTAATAGAATTGATGGGAAAGAAAATAAAAGGAAAAGAAAAAAATCTATTGATTCACTTGATAGAACTTAATCGAGAGACGTAACAAGGTATAAGAATTGAGAATGATGTTTGAGTTTCGTTTTTGTTATCTTATTGAAATATTTTTGCAAAGATAAATTTTGGTGCTTTATAAAAGTATGGATGCATCTTCAGAGAAATGCAAATCATCATTAATATGTTTGTCTCTCCTTACGAAAAAAATTCTAATTTCATTAAATCTTATAACCTAAAAATACATATGGTTATTCAACTATCCTAACAGTGGGAAGAGTTAAGGAAATTTTATGTTACTTATGTTAGGAAAAAAATAGTATAATTTTAATGGATGTTTCAAGAATCATGAGAAAGGCAAGATATATTTGAATCTGCAAGACTTGGCAGTTCATAATGAATTTCTATGGATAAAGATTTTTGAACCTATGTCTTATCGTTAATTGCTTCAAATTGGGGGCTTTCTTGTAAAATATTAAGGTCTTTTATCCCCCTCGGATAGTCTTTGAGGTTATTCAGCCTTAAACATTTATTATCAATATATATAGAATTCAACTAATTCAAACTTTTTCCACCGTAATGGAAGATATCGAGAGTGGCATACTCAGCACAAGATTTTTTATCTTTTCAAACTATTGTCTGAGTATTACTGAATTAATCAAGGCCGGTTCGGTAACCCATTTGTTTTCTATTTTTTTGTTTTAGAAAATTAATTTTAAAAAAACAGGTGTGTTTGGTAACTAATTCACTTTTTGGTTTTTTAAACAAGAAAATTGTTTTTAAAATTATGAAAGAAAAATTTAAATGAAAAATAAAAGCTTTAAAAAAAATACATTTTTTTTTCAAAAACATTAACCAAAATCAATTACCAAACATATATGGCTTTTGTTTTTAATAAATAAAAATTTAAAAACAAAATGTGAAAAACAGAAGAAAAAAAAATTGAAACGGTTACCAACATGGCCTCAGTTTTTTGTCTTTCTGTTCATCTGTTCATTAAAGTATTGAGGGTCTGCTACTGTTTACTTCCTTTTTTATAGTTGAGGGTTGTAATACTTTCTTAATTGAGCTTATTCAGTATTCAAGAATAAACTCTTTCCCTCTAAACACGTGCTATCGAGTTTAAAAATAAAGCACGGGAAAAAAGTACTAAACCCCAAGAAAGATCATCCAAGCAAGCTCAGTTGCTCGCTAATATGAACTGTGATCCTTTGAAACTCTTCAGATCTATAGAGCAAATTCCTTTTTGAGGTTATTCAAGAATCCAGTATTGAAGTTTCGAAGATAATGTAAGAATATTCTAATGTGCCTAGACTTCCCATGTACCTGTACCACATCACGAGAAACTAAACACAAATAGATTAGAAGAAAATGAACTGAGAAAGCATAGATGGCTCATAGCTTAGCTCGAAGAACGCAAAACTTCTATTTCAGATGAGTACGCAAAAGCAAGGATTGCCCACTAGGCTCACCGCCACCCTATTTCTCAAAATTCCAGTTAATAATTTAATGATACGTCAAGGAATGGGAGTTACCTTCTGGGCTTCACCGTCAAGCCAAGTGAAGGACAAACGTTTGCTTTGTAGTGCGACTACAGCTGGAAATATCTTTGGGTCTTCATCGGCTCCATAAGCTTCACTATCACTTGTTAAAGTTTCTTTAACCCTGCGCATTGTCTAACTTTTCACAATTACACCATTCCTAACTTGCAAAATAGATAATTTGCATTTATATAAAAATAAAAATTGGCTTGTCACAACTTGACTCAAGTATTTTTATAATGTAACACTATAATAGATATCTTCATTGTACAGTTTATGCAGAGGTGGGAGGAGTTAGCTTTGCCAGTACCACAAAATCCTATAATGCTCATGATTTCATCAAGAGTTCTTTAAGATATAATAAAATGCAACTAGAATTAGAAGATTCTGCAAGGATTTTATCTCACGATGTGATTGTACTCCTAAACAATAAAGAGAAAATGTGAGCTATAATATCAACAACAAGAACACACCGAAACCTCCAGCCAATTCAAAAAGGCTGAAAAACCTTTCCTCCCTAAGCACTGTTCTATTGCTAAACAACAAAGATGAAAATAAGACCGACGGCAACAACCTATAAACTTTGCATCCCATGCCCAGAACAGAAAGCACGTCCCACCAGCCATTTGTCTGGTGTGCATTCCCTAACAACCCCTCCTCCTAAGTAACTACAACTGGGGGCCTACGCCTAACAGACTCAAGATGGTATTACGCTACTATTAAGTTTACTCAGAAAAATTTGATAACATACCCACCAAGAATTAACCTTATGCTATGCTAAATTTTGAAAGAATCTATTATTCAAAGATAAATAATGTTCTACAAATTCAGAAATTTTCAAATAAGACATTGATAATTAACACAAAAGTTATCTCAAATTAGATAAAACATGTTTATAAGCTAAGGTGAATTGTCTTTCAGTCAGCAACATTATCCTTCAACTTTTTTAGAAGGCAATGACTAGACCACCCCTGAAATCCCACAGTTCGCAACCACTTCAAATATATACTCTGTCTCAAAGTTGGTGGACGAAACCAAGGCAATCACTTCACTCCCCACCCCAAGGACAAAACTTTCCTCATCTAATACTGTGGCATCGGATAACCCAGAAAATAATTACCCCGCAATACCAGGATGGAGCCTTTTTTTTATATCTGTGAGTGTCTGGGCCAGCTTACGCACAGCTCGACTAATCTCACAGGGCAACCTGCCTGACCCTACAACATTTGGGTGTTAAGGAAACTAATAGGAAATTAATTCCTAGGTAGATGGCCGCCATAGATTGAACTCATGACCTCTTAGTTAGTTATTGAGACTATGTCTCCTTTTTTACCACAAGGTCAATCCAACCTATTCCAACTAAATGATGAAAATAGAAAATGTGTGAATTCAATTTTAACATCTGTGAACAAATCTGCATACAACTATACAAAAGGACTAACTAGGAAAGTGACAAGAAGACTAGAGCACCGCTACATGTAAAGTAATCATAGAAAAAAGCTTACTTCACGCATTTTGTTGAGTTCTGCACCCAGCCTTCCAGCTACAATTGCACAGTACCACGTCAATGTGTCAAATCCAGCACGAGAATAACCACGAGCATCACATCCCAGCTCCATTGATGTCCGACTTCTTAATTGAGGAAGTTCTTAAAGAGAAAACACAAGAACTCAAATCCCAGTCAGGACCAAAATTGAAGAGAAGTAGAACACGAAAAAAAGATCAAGGGAAAGTAAATGTAGAACAATTTAAGAATTGAACTCTATGAGTAATCCAGTAACAAAAGTAATATACTACAAACCTCTTCTAACGAAACACGAGAACCCAAATCCCAGTCAGGACCAAAATGGAAGAGAAGTAGAACACGAAAAAAGATCAAGGAAAAGTAAATATAGAACAATTTAAGAATTGAACTCTACGAGTAATCCAGTAACAAAAGTAATATACTTCAAACCTCTTCTAACTATATTCACCGGGAAAGAAAAAAAAAAGACTGTCAATTTAAGCAACTTAATACATCTTTAGTAATGCTAAAGATCTGAAATTAAAACTGTTGTACAAATAAGAAATGCTAACTCAATACCGATGGAAACGATAGGGATTCATTAATATGATATTATTTTAGACAAGATTTCTGTCCAAGCTGAAACTTGAAAAGCTGTGAACTAATCAGCCTACTTTTAAAGATTAAAACACCATCACTGGAGTATTCCTCCACTTCAATTTCCTATGCACTTGTTCAATCTTTTATGTAACCATTAATTACCATATGACGCCAACAGGTGGAGAAAATAATTATACGTTGAAGTTCCAAAATATTGATGTCTTCACTTTAATTTGCTTAAGCTAACTGAAGCCTATTTGATACAGTAAAATAGGAAGTGCACGGTGACATGGTTCTATGATAACGATACAACTATTAAACTCAACAATCAACAATACAAACCCTAAGCATTGAAAGTAAACATAAAGAAGGCGAACTGAAGAACATAGAGGAGGTGACCTGAAAATTAATTGAACTGTGCAGCTACAAATACAGGAACTCTCAAGGAGATATAGGCATAAATTAAGAAATAACAAGGATAAGAATTTTTTTTCTAAAAGTGCTTACGCTGATATACATAGAACAAAGAACTACTTATCAAATTTCAAAGCAACCACCAGTTGGCGAATGAGCCAATCAACTGAACTAAACTTTAGTAAATAAAATTAATAAGACTTCCAACAATTATTATCATGAAAAACACAATAAATCAATGTAGTATTGATTAAAAAGAACAAATCATTGACTTAAAAGGAGAATCTAAAGAAACTACAATACCTTGTTGCTTATTCTGTTCAATGAGCTGTACAAAAGAGGACCTATTGACAGAGCCTGATGGCAAGAAGTGCACACTTTGATTAGTCAAACAATGCACAAAGTATAGAATAAATGGGAAAATGCACACAAATGAAATAAGACGTGGAAAAAGAAGTGACGTGCCATGGTACACAATAGGCTTCATTCCTGGATCTCTCAAGAATACCATAGCAGGTGCAAGCTCCACCCCAAACCTAAGTCCAAACACAAATACTCCATCAAATTCTGATTGCAACAAAATTCCACTTAAAATTATAATAAATAAATTAACGGTTGTGAACACATCGAAGTGAACCAACAAAAAAAGGATAAAGATTATTAGTAAAATTAAAATTAAATATAGATTTTACAATATATACTAGTAATCAAGTTTCAGATAGAACATCAATACTAAACATAAATGAACTATAAGCATAAATTGTGCTGAGCATCAAAGGAAAAGAGAGGATCATGCACTCACGCGTTCAACCAGATGGATGAGTCCTCTTCACGCCATAGCACAAAGGCGAATGAAGCTGAATCCCAGTTGTTCTTTGCAGTTTGGCGAATGAATGGTGCAGCACGTTCTCCAGTTTCTGAGAAAATAATAACTTTGACCTATTTGCCAGGAGAAAGATGTATATTAAAACCAGCTAATTAGAAACTCATTGCAACTCAAGGAAAGCAGGTTTCAAACAATACATTAGCAACAATTACATTACATGTAATAGCACGTCCATTGTTAGAAGAAAAATGGAAAAGAAAAGGAGGGGGTAGAGTATGGTAAGCAATAAATGATACCTTATGGGGACTACTCTTCGCCAAAAATTTAGGTCCCTGAGGTGGACAAGATACAAAATTCATTTTAATATGAATAATTAATGAAATTGCTACCATCAAGTTACAAACTCAAGGAGCAATGTGTAAAGGGTAGAAAGTCATTCCAAAAAGAGATTACGATGTATCCAGTTATGCATCTTTTGCATGAAAGACTACAAACTGATCACAAATTGGTGTGGGGGGGGGGGGGGGGGGGGGGGGGGGGGGGGGGGGGGGGGGGGGGGGGGGGGGGGGGGGGGGGGGGGGG